>VYZW01043383.1:3063-17460 GCA_013401315.1 Balaeniceps rex | reverse complement strand
TGCAATTTATACTTTTTTAGATATGTGTTTAGAAGCAATTGGAAATATGTTAAACAAGATACCAAGATAAGATACATGAAAGCCTCAGGTAATGGAAGTAATATAGGAACTAGTGTCTAGCTGAGCCTTTATCAGCAACACAGAATTGAAGAAAAAAATCTGAAACTGAAAAATATGTTTAAAAAATTCTAAAAAGGTTTAGATCTGTCAATGTTGGAGATCAAATTCTTAACTTACAGAAATATTTTTAATTTTGTAGATTTCACTTTTATAATTATTTTCATGGAACAATTACATTTTCAGGGTCATAATAGAGACATATTTATGTGAGCAGAAAGTTAAAAAGAAAAGTGTTTATACTTTGCATAGCTCTAACATGCTACATTAAAAATAAATTTTATATTCTCTCACTTTCTCTAGTCCTTCCTGTTAAGTTTATGGTTTTCTAAATCAAGCCAAAAAAGGCTGGGTTAGTAAAAACACATTGTAAGCCTTAAGTATCCATTTGGAAACAGATCTGGTTTTAATAATAATAATGTTAAAGAAATACGAAAAACTTTCTACACTTGTTTCATGAGTGTACATGATGTTAAATATTACTAATAGATTATAATTTGTATTGTGCATTCTGCTATGGTCTGCCTATGAAATTGTGCTTTGTTTCAAAATAAAATAAATTGGTAACTTAGAAAGACCTTCCCCATATCTTAAGTTTGTAACTACCTACTATGTCCTAAGTAAGTAACCAAACTTTATTAGATCTATTTTTAATGTCTGGAGAGAACTGGCTAATCTGCAGTACTAGGTTAGATCTCTTAATTTCATATTCTCGTGGTACAAAACTTGAGAACTTAACCTTGTAAGTGTCAAGAAACTGAATGCTGTTTTTGAACATGAATGATGAATAATTATAACATGGAACGCATTATGTTAAGATTTTAAAATGCAGCCAAGTACTTTTTTGACAGATCAAACCAAAAAGAAATAATTTCTTTTCATAACATCTCCTGCAGCTTCTGAGTTAAGATGAAAACAAAATTACAAGACACAACTTTTCATGCTCAGGGAAAATGCCATCCACTGAGAAACCTGCACTTCCTTACACTGTTCTTTTAGATTTCTTTGGTATTTTCTTTGAAGGTAAGATACTGAATTGTGAAGTTTATAAGTTAGACTGCATGAATCTCTTCTCTAGTGTAAATGTTGCTATATTTTACCATGATAGAAAGATAGATACTGTGGAAGTCTAGATAGAATAAGTTTAAGTTTAGCAAGGTCTTATCTGGAACTTTATGTACAATTACAGGTTTTCAGAATCAAAAATATTAACTTAAACAGAATAGCTTAAGAGGACTGATCAGGGCCCTTTGTATGAGAAGAAATAGTCAAGTCATTAGCCTTCTTAAAAGTTAAGTGTTTATATTATTTGCTGTCCAAAAGGTAAACATCAAGGAAGAAGGAAATAATTTAAAGAGGCAATTCTGGTATTGGATCAATTGATCATAAATGTGTTAGAACTGACAAATTTTTTAAGCATTAAAAGTTTTGGAACAGTGTTCTGAGAAGATTTATACGGCAAACATACTGAATTTAAAATCAAACTTGAAGAATTTATATAATTCCTCTGTGGTAAAAAAAAAAGTTTCTACGGAATCTTCAGGTTTTCTTTCATCAGACACATTCATCAGTAAGAATCACAAATGTCACACAGCTAGCTCAAAACAAGAGTTTTCAGATATAGAACACAATGTAAATGCAACAAAGATTCTAAGTATGCTCTAAAAATAGGCTAATGTTACCTATTTGAAGACTTCTTTTGTGTTTTCCTGTCAATCAACCACATAAAATATTTTGGCTTATTCTTACTGCTTCAAACGTACTTTTTTATTGTATTATCCCACACTGAACTTCAAGTTTACTTCTGAAACACATTGTGTTCAACCTACATTTATATCTGTCCTCTAGACAACTGTATAGAATAGAATATAGAATACAGAAATCTGTATTCTCTGTTATGGAAGGCTTGATGGCAGTAGGTTCCCTTAAACACTCTTGAATTAGGTAAGCAAATCCTCTGTATCATACCTGTCTCTTAAACATTTAAGAAACCTAGCTGATTTATTATTACCAGAATTCTCTCTATATTTGACATATATTACTAAATCCCAGTTTCAGTGGTATTAAATGTACTATGATGAGATATTTCTTAGTTTTTAAAATTTGTACACACTTGGTAATGTTTTCATGATGTGTGGTCCTTAGATCAATCACATATGTATTAATTTACATAGAAGTAAATGATACCATGATTGCACTGATTTCTGTGCATACCAACTTACCAGACTTCCCAATTTACCTGAAAACTCACCCTGAGAAATATGGCAAATTAAGCTGTAATGAACTCTATTTTGCTGTTTCCGGTTGCTTCCTTACCTGACACCTTTGCACATTATACATTTGTCGTGGACATTTTAGAGACACTTGATATGAGCGTTAAAGTCAATTAATAGCATCTACTTTTCAGATTAGAATAAATTCCAAAATTTTCTTTTTCTTCATTGTTGGGAAATTTAAAGTCAAGACTGAGTGCTTTTCCAGCTGGGTGTTTTGTCATTTCAGTTATTTCTGGAAAGTTTATAGCTAGTTGTGTTACACTGGAGAACTGCATGGGTTTTTTTGTTAATCTCATTGCTAACAACACATGCTCTTATGTTGTGATTTGCAATGTACTTGCACTATTATATCACTGTATAAAATATCTTTCAGTTTTCTAGAAAAGCGCCTCAGAAAAGTCATATACATTAACAAAGAAAACTTGGCTCCAAGTAATAAGGAGTCATGTGCTAAAATAACTTTACAGAAGAAACAGAATGTGCTCTTCTGTTGTGTAGGGATACGCTGGTCTTGCAACACCAGAAGTATTCTGACATCTTTAGTGATGAGGTGTGTGAGGGTCTCAAGGTTATTTTCCATCCCAAAGACAACAGATGAAAGTAGAATGGTTAAGTTATTGGATATTTAATATTGGAAATCCTATTGTGACTTCAATAGAATTAAACTTTTAATCAGCATCTTCAACCTATTAAATAGCAGCAGACTACAATGTGTCTATCCTAACGTTAGGAGGACATAAGTGACTGGTTTCATGACCCCCTGAAAGCTTTTGCTTCAGGTATCTTCCATAAAATGCATGGGTTTGGACCATGTCTAAATAACTGGTATTTGGCTTACAAAGGCAACATTTCAGAGGATGATTAATTGTGGGATTTCTCTTACCTGTATTTGGCATATGCAAATGTTGCCTCATGAAAATAACTCGCCAACAAGCACCCAGTACTATTAAGCAGAAAGTAAGACTGCCATTAAACAGCAACTCTTCTTACAAAAATACAGTTTTGGTTCTGGGTTGGGATTTTTTTTGTTGTTTTTTGAGTGGCTTTTGTTTTAGTAATAAAGACATGGTAGAAGACAAAATGTAAAGAGAAAAAAGGAAAAGTGAGGAACATGAAAAGTCATGGAAATTGTGAAAGACATTGCTTGGATAGTCGTGCTGTTCTGAAATATTCATAAATGAGGAAGTTGTCTGTTTCATTTGCCATGCCTTATGTTTCATAGTGATTTTCATTCCTATGTGATCAAATTGTTTTCTTTATATGACACAGAGCATCTGATTGAAAAAAGAAAAAGAAAAAATAGATTTTAGGCTGTAATAGAAGTGAACCAGGATTATCTGCTTCTCTCAGATAACTGCCAGCTGACACTGTAATTGCATGGAGGTCTGTATCTTGGAGCATTAGCTAGAATATTACAAGAAGCAAGATCTAGTGCAGGAAGGGGAAGAATATAACATAGTCAATTTAATAACTTTGTTCCATTTTTGTTCTCAAAAAATACATATAACTTTTTTTCTTCCCTATGAGAATAATAGGGAAAAATAGGGAGTTCTCCTCCAGCTACAGGAGGCATCGTGCTTACAGGCTTTCGTCCTGCTGGGGGACTTCAACCACCCCAACATCTGCTGGAAAAGTAGCATGGCAAGCTGTAGTCAATCAAGGAGACTCCTGGAATGCATTGAGGATAACTTCTTAAGCCAGGTAATAGACAGCCCTACCATAGAGGATGTGATAGTGGACCTGATGGCCACAAACACAAGTGAGCTAATCAGTGACATCAAGATTGGGCCGCAGTGATCACACACTGGTGGAGTTCACAGTCCTGAAGGATTTTCCTTGGTCAGGCAAAGAGTAAAGTGAGGATCCTGAATTTTAGAAAAGCAAAATTCCAGTTGAGGAATTAGGACTCGAGGAATTAGGATTCAAGGAATTAGTCAACAGGACCCTGTGGGAAAGTGCCCTCAGGGAGAAAGGAGCAGAACAGAGCTGGCAGATCTTTAAGGATGCTTTCAATAGAGTGCAAGTACTCTTGATCCCCAGGTGTAAGAAATCAGGGAAGGAAGGCAAGAGACCAGCATGGACGAGTCGAGACCTGCTGGTCAAACTAAAGGGCAGGAAGGAAATGGACAGGCAGTGGAAGCAGGGACAGGTATCCTGGGAAGAGTGTAAGGATGCTGCCTGGTTGTGTAGGGATGGGGTCAGGAAGGCCAAGGCGCGGATGGAGCTGAACTTGGCAAGGGATGCAAAGAATAACAAGAAGGACTTCTACAGGTATGTCAGCCAGAAAAGGAAGGTCAAAGAAAGTGTACTGCCCGTGATGAACAAGACTGGCAAACTGGTAATAATGGACAGGGAGAAGACTGAGATACTCAACAACTTCTTTGCCTCAGTCTTCACTGGCAACCTCTCTTCCCACACCTCTCAAGTGGATGGACTGCAAGACAGGGACTGAGGGAACAAAGTCCTTCCCCCTGTTAAGAGAAGATCAGGTTCTTGACCACCCGAGGAACCTGAACCTACATAAGTCTATGGGACCTGATGAGATGCATCCCAGAGTCCTGAGGGAATTGGCTGACGTAGTTGCCAAGCCACTGTCCATAATATTTGGAAAGTCATGGCAGTCAGGTGAAGTCCCTGGTGACTGGAAGAAGTGAAACATTGTGCCCATTTTTAAAAAGAGAAGAAAGGAAGACTCTGGAAATTACCGACCTGTCAGCCTCACCTCTGTGCCTGGCAAGATCATGGAACAGATCCTCCTAGAAACAATGCTAAAGCACATGGAGGACAGGGAGGTGATTCGAGACAGCCAGCATGGCTTCACCAAGGGCAAGTCCTGCCTGACTAACCTCATGGCCTTCTATGATGGAGTGACTGCATCAGTGGACAAGGGAAGAGCTACAGATGTCATCTATCTGGACTTCTGTAAGGCCTTTAACATGGTTCCACACAACATCTTTCTCTCTAAATTGGAGATATATGGATTTGATGGGTGGACTGTTCAGTGGATGAGGAATTGGTTGGATGGTCACATCCAGAGGGTAGTGGTCAATGGCTCAATGTCCAGATGGAGATTGGTGACAAGTGGTGTCCCTCAGGGCTCTGTATTGGGACCAGTACTGTTTAATATTTTCATCAATGACATAGACAGCAAGATCGAGTGCACCCTCAGCAAGTTTGCAGATGACACCAAGCTGAGTGGTGCAGTTGACACACCTGAGGGACAGGATGTCATCCAGAGGGACCTGGACAAGCTCAAGAAGTGGGCCCATGTGAACCTCATGAGGTTCAACAAGGCCAAGTGCAAGGTCCTGCTTCTGTATCAGGGCAATCACCAATAATAATATAGGCTGGGGGATGAAGGGATTGAGAGAAGCCCTGCAGAGAAGGACTTGGGTGTACTGGTGGATGAAAAGCTGGACATGAGCCAGCAATGTGTGCTTGCAGCCCAGAAGGCCAACCGTATCCTGGGCTGCATCAAAAGAAGAGTGGCCAGCAGGTCGAGGGAGGTGATTCTGCCCCTCTACTATGCTCTCGTGAGACCCTGGAGTACTGCGTGCAGCTCTGGAGCCCCCCAGCATAAGAAAGACGTGGAGCTGTTGGAGCAGGTCCGGAAGAGGGCCATAAAAATGATGTGAGGGCTGGAACAGCTCTCCTACGAGGACAGGTTGAGAGAGTTGGGGTTGTTCAGCCTGGAGAAGAGAAGGCTCTGGGAAGATCTTATTGCGGCCTTTCAGTACTTAAAGGGGCCTTATAAGAAAGATGGGGACAGACTTTTTAGTAGGGCTTGTTGCGATAGGAGAAGGGATAATGGTTTTAAACTAAAGGAGGGTAGATTTAGGCTAGATATAAGGAAGAAATTTTTTACTATGAGGTTGCCCAGAGAGGTAGTGGAGGCCCCATCCCTGGAAACATTCAAGGTCAGGTTGGATGGGGCTCTGAACAACCTGATCTAGTTGAAGATGTCCCTGCTCACTGCAGGGGGCTTGGACTAGATGACCTCTAAAGGTCCCTTCCAACCCAAACTATTCTATTTTCCAAGTTTTCTATTATCCAAACCATCTATTCTATGATAATACAGCATTACCAGAATATATTCATTTGCAACCTTGCAAATATAGCTAACTTTTCTCTTTTAGATAGATAGAGACTTCTGTTTAATGATACTTGTAATATTACTTTTAGGGATTTGTTACCTAATTATATTCCTAATACTAAACTATTTTAATTACCAATTTTCATATATTCTTTAGTAACATATTTCTGTTAAGGGATTTTTATGTGTACACACACACATATACATATACACAAACATTTACATTAAAAAACCCTCTACTTTTAGTCACTTAATGAAACGTTCTTGGGAAATGAATTATGTATATGAAAATTACATGCAACTATTGCTATGATTACAATTTTAATTTTAATTCTTTATCAGACAGATTTATTGCCAGTTCAATTTGCATTAAAATATTTTAATCTGCTGACACGAACTATCGTTAGATTCTATTATAGATTATGTTTCCATAAAGTTTCTGTTATTAAATGTAATAATTTAGCTTTTGGGTTGTGTTTTTTGTTCTTTGCTTTGGGAACACTTAACTCCTGGATTGCTGTGTTTTTACATTTTACATGGCTAAAATCTGGATTGGCTCCTCATATTTCAAATGTTATTTGAACACTGACATTTCTGTCAGTTTCTAAAGAATTTTTAGCATGCAGAAAAATATTTACTAAAGAATGTGTGCCAAATAGAATACTTTCTATATGATAAACATAATACTTGCAATAGGTAAAATGATTTATTATTAAACTGAGGCCTTGGCTATCAAGAACTAAGAAATGGAACCCCATTGTCTTTTTAACTTCCCATCCTCATGGGATGAACTTGCATATGTATGCAGGCAGGAGTTGTGCCTGTACTGTTGTTGTTTCCAGTTTTCTTAAAAAGTCACTGGGGCAATAAAGTCTTCTAGTCTTCTTTGCTTTCCTCCATGTTTTTTTGTGTTGATCAACTGCATGTCCTTTTTAGAGGAAAATTGCAAGAAAATTAAAAATCAGGGAAGTCTAGTTTTTTGTTATATTGGCGACGGTGAAATGAACAACTTGTTTGAATCTCCTATTCCTCAGTCAAGTGATCTTTTTTTCTGTCATGTCAGTAGCATTGGTCTGTATATGATCTTTCTGGCATCCTGTGGAGAAAAGTTCTGAGCCCTTGCAAAGTTGTAAAGTTGCAACTAATGAGTTGCTGGTAAGCAGACAGATTTCATTTAGGCAGTGATGGCTAGAAGTGAACAACTGTGTGCTAGTTTTGTGATTTTTTTCATGTCATAGACTCCTAATACTGTTTTGGAAATTATGGTCATAGGAAACTTCTAGCTTTGTTACTAAAACAAACATTATAATGTTTATTGCTGTTGGTGCTTATATAAGACCTAATAGCACATTTCAGAGGGAGGCTTAGAAATTAGAAAGCTGAAAAAACAGTCATAAGTAATTTCTTATTATTTGACTTTAATTAAAAATAAGAGAGGGGCTACAATTTTTTTATTCACTGAAGTTAACCTTCAAGGATAGCTTTTATCGCTTTTAAAAGGTTAAAAATTCTCTTAATTTAAAATTAATACATTTGGTACTCTCTTTATAGTATATTCTAAGGCAGCATTCTGTAATTTCTGTAACAGCAGCTGCATTCAAGGTGTAATTCTAGCTTTAAAACTAGAACTATAACAACATAGTCTTGTACTTCTATTTGTTTGAAATTGTTTCTAGAGATGAAATGCAATGCTTTCATTTTGCATTTGGATTTTTCTCTGCCACAGAATTTGTAAGTGAATCTACCAGAAGCTTTTTTTTTTCATTGCAAACAAACATATTTATCAGGGCATATAATGAATCTCATCTACTTCATAATATAGCATTGCAAAACATTGAAAATTTATGTTGAATCAAAAAAACACAAAAACAAAAACTTTTTTTTGAGGAATAGAAGAAGTACACCTTTTTTCCTCATTTATAGTGACTGCTATTATTTTCTGAATTTAAGAGTGAGCCACTTCATTCATACTAAAAATATGGTAGGGTAATATGGTCATATCACAGCTCCAGCCTTAGTCACTGCAACTTCTTTTTTATTTTTTAGTAAACTGAGCATTCTGAGTTTTCAGCTGGGTATGGTCTGTTGGACCCTTTAGTCTTCAGGTTTTATTCTTTATTTTCCTAGCTCAAAGAAGCTCATTCAAGGTGTCCTTCTGGTATTCAGATTGTAAGATTTGCCCAGCTGTCTCTTGAAAATGTTACCTTCTCTGATTTGATAAGCGAAGGTATATCTATGTCAGAGCTCTTCCTATGGCGCTCGATCTGCCTATCTGTACAAGCTTGTGAAACTCATGTTTCCAGCTTGGCTTTTCTCTAGCAGTTTAACTCAAGTTTCGTAATATGGTGTCACCATTGCACAAAGTGGCAGGGAAAGAAATTAACGTATAAACTAAGTGTGTATCACAAGGTCCTCATATATTACTTAAAGGGGCTATACAGTCATACCTAGAGAAGATCTTGGAGTGTTAAGAGCAGTACAGAGACAGTGGTGTCTGTGTCAGTGGCTGGAGTTAAAGCAGAATGCTTGATCACATATGAAATGCAAAGTATCTGGATTTACTCTACAAAGAAGTAATCAGAATACCTGGAGAAAGAAAAGATCACCCCCACAAAAAACAGTCACTACAGTCAGGAAGTCCTCCTGCCCCATGTTGTCTCCATCCAAGGTTTCTGTAGCAGGCATGAAGTCTGATTCCAGCCTCATCCACTTGCTCTTGGGCAGGAAAACATGCACCCCGAGCCAAATGCTTCCCCATGATTCATTTCCACAAGAAATACTGAGTCCCACCCAGAAAGCAAATAGCTTGCCTGTCTCTGTTCCCAGCATCGCAGAGGCTAAGGGTCCCCAGGCACACACAGCTGCAGTCTCACTGAGCTTTGAAGCGACTCAGGCACCTGGGTTGTTGAGTAGTGGCTCCCTGAAGGGCTGCGTCTTCAGCTGGCTGACCCCAAAGCTGGCCGGCTCCATTGTGCTGCACATCTGTAGGGCTCACCAAGTTCTCTGGGCTACTTACCTCGGGAACAGGTGGTGAAATATCTATTTTGTGAGGTTTTTTGGTATGAAAATAAAATGTAAAGTTATATTTAGATTTCAACCACATTTTTCCAGTAAAAACTGCAGAAAGCTGCTAACAAAAAATGTGTTCAGTGAGGTGGCTTCTTTTACTGAAAAACTTCATTTCTGCCTGTGAAGAAGATTCACTCCTATTTATAAAACCCTTTTCCAAGAAATTCTTTTCAGGATTTCTTTGCTCTCTTCATTATAATTTAAGAAAAATAAAACTGACTTTCTTTAATATGATGGTTTATCTCCACTATTACCTCCTCAGAGTTTGGTTTTGAGTGTGTGATCAATCTATACTCATCCTGGAGAAAATGTAGAAGCAAATTCAACTGATAATGCAGAAGAAAAATGTTTTTGGTGTTTACTAAGATTTAGCAAGAGCTTTTTTATAACAATCTTCTGCAATGTCTTTAAACATAGAACTATTCAACATAGAATTTTTGGAGCAGCAATGCTGTTGGTGTGTTTTCCTGTGGTGATTTTTGGATCCATAATTTTTTTGATTATAAAATGTTGATAAGCTATTTTTTATGTCCTCAGAAATAACACTCTGTTTTGTTTGAAGAGAAGTGTTTGTGCTTTTCTTGAAATAGTAGCTATCACTGTACTGAATTCAGATGTTCTGCACTGTAAGGGAAAATCCTATCATCATTCATTATAGCACATGCATCAACCCTATTTAAGAGCTTGCATGTCTTTGGCCATCATTTTTGTAACATTGCCTAAGTTGCTCATTTGTTCTACAGTTTAAAATAGTGTAAAATACTGTAAAAAGTTGGACATAGATATATTAAATATCCATCTGGGTATCACTGAAGTTTTGTGTCCTTCTCCTCAATTTCTTTTCCAGAATTATCCTGAAAGGAACTTTTTCATGTACAGCAATCTGAGAAGTTATTCACATCCACTTGTGCTGTGTAATAAATTTTCTTCTTTGCCTTTGCCTTTAAGCAAAAGAATTAAAGCAGGAAGACCTTTACTGCCACTTCCATTTTTGTTCCTTTTGATGTAACAACAGGGTTTGGAGATTGGTCATCATGCTTTATGGAAGTTTTTCATAATCCTTTTAAAACTAGGGACATGTGCCATTTTGTTCTATGTACAAAACAAAATCAAAATAATTGTAACCTTAAAAACCATAAGTATTCTCGCTTTTCTGAAAATTAAATCAAATTGGAGTTAAAAAAATAATCCCCTGATTTAAAAGCCAAATTTGATCTCACTATGATTTTTTCTAACAAAAAGCTGAACCTTTAGGAATGTTAAAAAGGCTATGGTTGAGAACAGAGGAGTCAAAACAGCAATCAAGAATTCTTCTTTCACAGAAGACATTTTTAAACCTTTCCTAACCTGTTTTTGTCATTGTCATATTCCCCAATGCCTGTTTCCTTCAAATTCGGTGATTGATCAGTCATGGTTTTTCCTTTTGAATTTTAAGAAATGCTTTTCTTTCTATGCTGAACACCATCACTGTGACCATTCCTGACACAACAAAATACAACATTATCTTTTCCCCCAGGAAAAGACAAAAGTTTAATTAAAATGAGTTCATCCTAAGAACCTTTATGCTGTCATTAATGACCATAGGCAAGACTAAATGATCATGTCAAGTTTGAAACTCGGTTCTTCAGAGAAAGTAATTGGAAAGATGTTTCCATTTTTCAACCAGCATTACAGGGTGTTTAGGTATAAAGATATTATGAAGAATAAAATACTGTGGCACAGTAATTTTAGTATGCCTATTTGATTTCTTTCCTCTCATACTTTTTAAAAAAGAGTGATCTCAAACCATTAGAAGACAGATTGAGACTTCAAAGGACACTGTGCTGATACTGCATTTTGGTATAAGAAGCTAAAAGCACTTAACTTCAGCTCATGCGACTGTTTTGGACTAGCATGTTACCAACACAGAATGATGTGAGTGAGTGAAACTTAAACCATTGCTCTTTAACCTTCTAACTAACTGCCACATTTTGGGTGAAATCCTGTTTCAAGCAAAATCGGTGGGATTTCTGCCAGTACTTTAAATAAGGCAAGGATTTTTTTTCTTGACATCTTTGAAGAATTGTACTGGCAAAGACACTGGACTTGCAGTTAACTGAGCATGTATAAGATGCGGTATCCATGCTGAGCATTTCTGAGAGTCAAGGGAGCTATAAGCAAGTCTGGGACAGGCCTGCACCTATAAACCATTGCTGAATTAGGGTGGGTGTTATTACTGTTGCTTCTTATAATGACATGCATGAGAGAAGTTTCTCATTTTAAAACCCATCCACAGAATTCAGCAGAACAAATACAAACTGAAGTTTCTGTATAATCATGCAAATGTCCTGGGCATCATGGCATTCTATGGGATGTTTTTTCTTTGGCTCTCTGTTTATTTTCAACTCTGTATTAGCATGCTTTAAACCTTTAAAATAAAACTTTGGGTTGCAAAGAAACTTGGGGTGAAAAAAATCCTAATTAGGAAAATACATTTTCACAATAAGAAAATGTGGTGGAGGAAATCTTTCTAACTGCAGAGGCTTAGACTGGAATGAAATTCTATAAAGGAATACGATGAGGAAAGAGTACAAACTAAATTAGAGGGAAAAGAATGAGATTTTGAGTGCCAGTGAAGTTTTCATAGGAATACATGTACGGTGGATAAAAAGCATATAAGCATGTTTGTCATGTGGTAGTGGAAGATGAGATAGAGACAGGAAAGGGGTGGGACTCTTTGCTAAGGAAACTGAGTACTTCTGATGTGCATCCTGAATTCAGAGGATTTTTTTCTGCTGAGTTAGAACAGAGAACTACATGCAACTCCATTAAATAATTTCTGCCTGTCTACATCACTAGAAGGCTGCTATTTGTTTTTCTTGCCCATTTTAAAAATTCCCCTAAAAGTCATGTACCAGCTCTGTGACCTCCATCAAACATGTTAAATTTGGCACAGTCCTACACAACTCGTTTGCAAATCTCTAGTGTTATAGCACACATCCAGACATCTTTCCCTGACTTTAATACACAAACTTCAGTTTCTAAAATACATTATATTTACTCATGACTCTACATGTCTGCTCACTTGCAGTCTCCCCAGTAGGGAGATTTCTGTAGAATGTGTTAAAAACAAAAAGCAAAAAAACCCTCTCAGAACTTAAAGCAATATATTTGGCAATTAATTGAGGCTTGTATATACAAATAGTACATGCTGCAAACTTTCTAGCTCTTGAAGAGCTGTTTTTTAAATTTCTTCACAAAGGGTTAGGATCTTGATTTGCTTGTGCTGTAGATATCTTATGCAGACAACGTTTTGAAGCACCAATTATTTGACAGCAGAAAGCGTTTGGTTTATCATTTTGTCATAAAAGCACTTTCTGAGCTGGTGAATGCATCGTGGGGGAAGGAAGCATTTTGTATCAGGCTTTTTACTGCTAAGTATGGCAATGAAAACTAATAAAAAATATCTCGAGATTTAACTGTTCAAGGAGGCTTGACTTGCAAGACTTTTAAGAATTTTGTATTTTTATGACAATGATCAGTGCAGTAAATCATAGCTCACCTACTAAGTGAAATGCTAAGAGATCAGTGGAATACTTTGTGATGTCTTCAGTTTGGGAGTTCTATACTAGATGAGTAATGTGAATTAATGGTTTTATTTAACAAAATAATTATCATAGTATTTCTACAATCTACTTTCTACATCTATTAGATGTCTCATTCTAACAAGTCTAATTCAATAATAGTTGTTGGGTGTTAGATTTCCAGAGAAGGTGCTGTAATAGCAGTAGGTAATTATGTATATGTAGCCTTTGTGATTTATGATCTGATCTTAATACTAACCGGCTTCACTGGAGAAATTTTGTGTGCTTTCTGTACTTTAGTTCATGTGTGTTTGTGCATGCATGTATATTAGCTTTTTTTTTCTTTCTATTTTCACAGAAAGATGACATCTAGGTGCTTAGTGATTGTTTTCTTAGCTTTTCACACCAATGCACTTCATAAGCAGTAACTGCTGTTTTCCTTACTTGCTCAGCTGTTTAATTGACTAAAAACTTAGATAAGGATGATAAATTATCTAAAACCCTTTACAACTTTTTTCTCATTGCATGTGCTCTGCCAATCATTGTCTCTTCAGACTATTTTTTCCTTCAAATTAACTACAGCTGTTTCCTAACTAAATTAGATAAATATCCATATACTATGGTATACAGACAATATCCAAAAAACATACTCAGCTTATTTGAAAGTTATCCAACATATTAAGTGTAACTCAGGAAGAACTTGTTCAGTTACCTAAGACCATGTATTTATTAATGCAATCAGCATGCTCTTTTGAAACAGCATTCATATGCATCCCCTTAATGTTATATATTCTGGAGAAATTACATTTTTAGCTAGCATTATCTATCTAAAAAGGTGACAGCATCTAGGTCCGGGTGAGATTCTGGAGTAATTTCTAGAATGGTTTCAGATACTTAACTGATAAATTTTCTTGCGTTCTTTTTTTCTGTTGGTCACTTGTAGTGTGTTTCTGAGGAAACAGAAGAAAGGAGGATCATAAATCATACAATTATAGAACAGTTTGGGTTGGAAGTGACCTTAAAGATCATCTAGTTCCAACCTCCTTGCCATGGGCAGGGAAACCTTCCACTAGATCAGGTTGCTCAAAGTCCCATCCAACCTGGCCTTGAACACTTCCAGGGATAGGGTATCCACAACTTCTCTGGGCAATCTGTTCCAGTGTCTCACCACCCTCACAGTAAAGAATTTCTTCCCAATATCTAAGCTAAATCTGTACTCTTTCAGTTTAAACCCATTTACCCTTGTCCTATCACTGTACTTCCTGATAAAGAGTCCCTC
>VYZW01043381.1:0-15940 GCA_013401315.1 Balaeniceps rex | reverse complement strand
AAAAATTAACTCTCTCCCAGCTGAAACCAGGACACTTTGCTTCCCACCTGCTTTTTTGCCCTCTTCCCTTCCTCTCCCCACCCTTTCCCCACTCGATTTCTTACTTATGTCCTTGTTCCCCTTCCTTATCTCACCCCCACTTTTCCTGCCATCCTTTCTTCTCTGTCTCTTTTCCTCTCACAGTGGCCACCCATTTCTCCTTCTCCCCCCTTCCTCCCCATCTTACAAATTCACCTTCCTTGTGTCTCCCATCCCTCTTTTCTGTTTTCTTTCTTCCTCCTCTTTCCCCCTTTCTGCCACCCGTCCCTTCAGATCTCCAGACATAGACAGACAGGGACCACCCCCGCACCCATGTACAGATTGGAGGCACCAACTAAGGTGAGCATCAACTAAATCCTGCCCCCAAACACCTAAGATGTCCTTAAACCCTGCCTCAGCACTCTCGAACCAACTCTGAAACAGTGAGACCAGGCTGGGTAGATTTGTTTCTTTTGCAGTGTGATCCTCTGAGGACCAAAAACTTGGAAGAGAAGCAATGTGACCTGATTTGTTCATTTCAGTGACATTTTTCTAAGGAAGTATGTAGGTATAGAAGGGGCCTAGAAGGAGTAGTAAACAGGAAGGGAAAGAGCAAGGAGTGTTTGAGAGAGGAAGAGCTAACTAAATGCCATCAGCACTTAATTCATTAAAAGCTGGAGGAATGGTGGTTATGCATTGTTTATAGGAAGTTCTGAGAGGGCATAATGCACAAGGAATGAAAAAATACAATGGCTGAACCTAAGATTCTGCCTCAGGCCTGTAAGCAGGCTTTTGGCATGGAGTCCTTGTGCTGAGCCCAAGCACGAAAGTGTGGGGAGCGCCCTGCGTGCTGTGCGAGTGAGGGGTGAGTAGGGCTAGATCTTGGTGAGGGCTGCTCTGCGACAAATGCACATGGAGGGGAATGGGAGATGGGTCTGAAGGAGTAAGGGGTGTGGGCTCTTCATCTTCAGCGAGGTCCCTGATGTGTCCACTGGGGTCCCCCACAATGTCCTTGAAGACAATGCTGCTTCTGGGATCCCACAGAACTTCTCCTGCAATGTCAATACCCACAGATATTACCCAAGGCGCTGTCACCCACATGCCCTTAGAACCCCACTGGTAGATAGCCCCTGCTCTGACCTGCTGTTGGCAAACTCGGTTGCGTGCCACAGGAGAATGGGATGGGTGGCCAGATACGGCTGGGACTGAGGCACAGACCATTCAGAGACCCAGCAGAGGATGGGTCGCTCCCTGGGGTTCACTGGCATTTCCTTTTCCCATTGCAGTAAGATAAGCACAAGCTAGCCCTTGACTTCACTTTTTTGTCAGTTAATGCCAACGTTAGATTACATCAGGGGAAAGAGTGAGGCTCAGCCAGGTGGCTCCCGGTCTGTTCGACTCCAACGCAGGCCCTGCTGGACACTGATGCGCTTACCACTATGCTCAAACTGTGTTAGGGTCCTCCTTGCTGCCTGCAACATGACTGCATCAACTGTGCAGTCCCCTAGCACTGCTACACAGCTATGTTTTGTAGGATGAGCACGAGGCTGTCAGAGGCAGAGGGGAGCAGAGTGTAGTCCCTTGCTTCTCTGCAAGGCTTGATTTCTCTCAACCTAGCGTGCTCCCTACAATGTTACTCTGGCTGCCTGTGGTCAGTCAGCTGTCTCCTTCCTGGCAGCACTTCCACTTCCCCTGGGAAGGAAAGAAAAAGAAATGTGCATTGAAACCAATAGCAGCTTCTGGATTCATTAGTGAGCTCTCTTCAAGAATCACACCTGCTCTAGCAGGGCACCATCAGGCCTTCAGGTATGGAAGGAGCAGGCAGGGTGTGAGGAAGGATGGAGGCTGCAAGCAGAAGCTCCAGGGGGTGAGTGGAGTTACCTGAGCAGGTTGTTCAGTGAGTGAGACGCGGGCTGGGCTGGGCTGGGCTGGGCTGCTTGGGTCTGTAGCGAGGTCTTGGGTGCAGGTTTGCAGTTACTTGTGCATGTGGCAAGAGGTTCCCGGGGAGTAGTGTGTGGAGGAGATGGGATGCTGTGTGTGTGCATCTGGGCTGTTGGGTGCATCGTGGTGCTGAGGGGAGTGTCTGCACATACCTGCAGGATTACTGCACAGTGTCTTTTTCCATGCTGGTGTCTGTGTTGTCAGCTGTACCAGTGTTCATGGACAAGTGTGCATGCACCAATGTCTGCATGTGAGGGGCGAGGCTGTTATGCCTGCGGTACCTTACCTGTCCCCTTACTCTGGTCACGGCATCTGTCGGACAGGTGGAGAAGTTAACTGTCTGTGCGTGGGTGTATGTGCCTGTGTTCGTGCTGGCCATGAGGCAGAGCTGCTCCCTCACTGGGACTACGCCGGGGTGCAGGACATGTGTCTGCATGCGTGCATATGTGCAGGCATCCATGTGCAGGCATGCACTTGCATGCTTTATGGTACAGGGGGCTCTTCCCCTGACTCTGTGTGCCTGTGAAGGTGTTTCAGGGTCTGTAGAGCATTTTTTTTCCAGGTCCTCTGTGGCTCTTTCTGCTTCCAGGGAGCTTGAGATCTCTGAAGCGCTCTGGTCACCTCTGTTGGGCTGTTCCAGGGACCTGTTGGGGGACACTTGTGGGTCTGTGGGTACTGTGATCTCTGGGACTTTGTCAGGGTCTCTGGGATGTTTGCAGGGGCCTCTGGAGCTTTTACTCACCTTTGAGCTCTGTTCTCAGCGTGGGGGAACTCATTTGGGGGTCTACAGGGCAGTTCCTACCACTTTGCTGCCACATCTGAGCTGGCGCAGGGGTCATCTTGGGTTTCTGAAACTTCTGGTGGTTCCCTGGGGCCATGGTGGGGTGCCTTGAGGTCTTTGCCACGTTTTTTGGACAGCTTGGCGATGCCCAGAGCTGGTCTCTCTTGGGAGAGTTGTTTCAGAGTCTTTTGAGTTCTTTCCGAGAGGTTTGTTGAGCAAACAAATGTTAAGTATGGAGGGCTCTTTGCTAAAGCTCTATTCAGTGAGCATCAGTGCCAATCTGTGAATGCTGACTGAAGCAAAGAAAGTGGGGAAATTACAGAAAAACTGAATGTCATAACCATCATTTCAAAGGGTAGAAGGCTTGCCCTGCCTTATGCAGCAGGAGAGGTGTATTTGGAAACCTTTTGAGCATGAACTGTTTTTGAGAGCTGGTGGTCAGCGAGACCTTCATCTTATCCTAACTGGCATCCACAGCAGAGTAGCAGTGATCTGAGGAGGGTTAAGGCCAGACTCTGCTCCTCCTCATCTCCTGTTGTTTCACTGCCTTCTCTCACTGTCTTTCAAATGGAGAGGCATCCAGCATCTAGACTCAGCACAGTAAGGGCAAATGCAAGGACTGAGTGGGGGAGGGTGGTTTATGACTGGCTGGCTGGCCGCCTGCCAGCAGCTCGAGCCCAGATAGGCAGGACTGGCTCCAGGGCCTGTTCTGCGCATACAGGCTGGAGAAATGGGCTGACGGGAACCTCATGAAGTTCAACAAGGGGAAGTGCAAAGTCCTGTACCTGGGAAGGAACAACCCCGTGCACCAGTATATGTTGATGGCCCACCAGCTGGAAAGCAGTATGAGCCAACAATGTGCCCTTGCTGCAAAGGCGGCTGAGGGTATCCTGACCTGCACTAGGCAAAGTATTGTCAGCAGGACAAGGGAGGTGATCCTTCCCCTCTGCTCAGCATTGGTGAGGCCACACCTGGCATGCTGTGTCCAGTTTGGGCATGGAAGGGAGACATGGAAGTACTGGAGAGAGTCCAACAAAGGGCCACAAGGATGATTAAAGGACTGGAGCATCTCTCCTGTGAAGAGAGGCTGAGAGAACTGGGACTGCTTAGCCTAGAGAAGAGAAAGCTCGGGCGAGGACCTCATTGATATATGTAAGTATTAGCGGATGGAGGTGCAAAGAGGACCCAGCAAGGCTCTTTTCAGTGGTGCCCAGTGGCAGGACCAGAGGCAGTGGGCACAAGCTGAAACACAGGAGGCTCTGTCTGAACATCAGGAAACACTTGCTCGCTGTGAGGGCACCCGAGCACTCGCACAAGTTACCCAGGGAGGTTGTGGAGTCTCCCTCCTTGGAGATACTCAAATACCATCTGGATGCAGTCCTGGGCAACCTGCTGTAAGTGTACCTGCTTGAACAGAGGGTTGGACAAGGTGACCTCCAGAGGTCCCTTCCCACCTCAGCCACTCTGTGAGTCTGTGATACGAGCACCCTGCGGGCACGGTGAGGGCTTCCCCCACGCAGGGCACGGGGCTCCCCGTGGGGTGTCAGAGCACCACGCTCTGCTGCATTGTGCATGTTGTGGCGTGACCTTGGCCTCACTCGCTGCTGCCCCCCAGCGCTTGCCCAGCCGCAGTGCAGGCAGCCATCTGCCCAGCTGCCATACGCGCTGAGGCCATCGCCCTCAAAAAGCCTGGCACTGAAGTACGCCTGCTCACTCCTGTGCACTGCAGCCCCAATAGCCGCTGCTGCCCTCCTTTGGTCCTCACGGACCAGAAGCATGGACTGTCTTTGCCCATTGCCTTTTCCCAGTGTCTGCAAGATGGCCTGTGCAGCCTTGTTGCGCTTGGGCCTGTTTGTCAGCTTTCTGGAGCAGACTGCCTGTCCCCGGGATACCTGCAGGAGCAGGAGGCAGAGGGATGGCACACTGACTCGGGGGCTGAGGGTGCTCCTACGCATGTGTGAGTGCGCAGAGCTCTTCGGAGCACTCATGTAACTGTACTGCGGCACTGCAGCCAGTAAGCTCTGGTCTGCGCCCCGCAGCCTGATGTACTCACGCCTGCCCTCGCTCGGTCGGACTCCCCCAGGCGCCGCAGACCGCTGCATCACGCGTGCGCAGCGCCGCACACCGTGCTCACTGGTGCCCTCGCGCGATCAGAGGTTGGTGCTGCAGGCAATCGGATGACGCATGCCTAATTTCGTTGAGGGTGCCCACTGTTGCCCTCTCGTTTGTGCTCTGGTGCTGCTGACCATCGCATGGCGCAGGCGGCATGTCATGTGATTGGCCCACTCTTTCCACCACGTGATTTCTACGCAGCGCTGCAGGCAGGCAGTGCGGTTTTCACATGCAGGACGCGAGTGATGGTGCTCACCGGCGCCTTTCCGCGGGTACACTTCAGCACTGCAGCCAGCTGGTTTACGCATGTGCGCAACAGCCTGCGGTGCTCTGCTGCTTTCGCTTGATTACGGCCTAGTAGCGTAGACGCCCATAAGACGCATGCGCATTTCGGCCGGCGGGGCAAGGACTGCCGCCATCCGACTCCCGCATGCGTAGTGCAGCATCCGGGCTCCGGCACGCGCATTGCCGGTCGGCATGTGTGGTCAAGTTCTCCGGCGTTTCAGTAGCAGGTAAGGCAACGCTCTGCTCGCCACCCCGCCCCGGTGCTTAGTGGCCGTCAGTATAGCCTATCTTTGTTCGTTGCTGTTCCTGCATGTCGCCGGGGGCTGCGGCTCCCCGCGCTGCTGGGCGGCGAGCACGGACGGGGACGGCGTCTGGGCGGTCTCTGCTGCCCCCTGCTGCCGGGCGCAGGCGCTGCTGCGTGTGGGGGGCGGGGACGCCCTCAGCACGCACTGCGCATGCGCGAGGCGGCGGGCCGCAGTGGCGCCCCGCGGCCGGCGGGGACAGGTTGGTCTGCAGCGTGACACCGTTCTGCGGCCGCTGTGCGCAGAGAAACGTTCGGACGTACCTCGGTGAAAATGTTTGCTTTGGTATTTTAGAAGAAACCAGCGTAGGCCACATTGTGATGCCCCTGTGCAGCTATGTGACATTTATTACCTGCAAGGTACAGAAGCGTGGTTTTGTGCTGTCTTGTCAAAGTTTGGAGTTCTTCATGTGTATTTTAGTGCGTTTGCCTGTGGTCCTAGGGCTATCTTTTGGTCCCTTTTTTTTTGGTAGTAACAGGCAATTTTCCTAATCTCGTGACACCAACAAAAAAGGAATGTAAACAGCACCTGCAGTGTGAATTGTCACACTGACATTCATAGTTTATGTGTGTTGCATTTTTAGAGGGAATGAACTAATGTATTTAGTCTGTTGCTTTTTAGAGAGTTTTGTATTTTACAGTGATGCATCTTGAAAATAATGACGTGTGTCCCATAGTAATATCAGTGCTGAAGATTTTGTAGGTGTTCCCTGTAAGCTTCCTTGGTGCTGAATTATGGACACATTTAAAAACTATCAACAAACCATTTTGTGGAGAAGGAAAAAACACATACCAAAGAAACATACCTATGTGTGAAATTCTCAGACTGGGCAGCTTGCTGTAATTATAAACAAATTCTTAGGTAATCACTTGAACCATACATCATCAGACATTGCAGTCATATGGAAATAATAAAGTTGTTCTTCACAAAATTCTTTTTGTGAGGAACTATAAGCAAAGTTTTCTGTGTCTTATCAAAGCAAGTTAACTGCAAATACAAATAAATGTGTACTTTTACACCAGTACTTTAAAATGGAGGATAATAAAATATATGTAGTTGGAAGAAGTCAGAAGGGAAATCTGACCTTTGTAAGTATTCATCCTTAAACTATATACATTATCTAGAACCTGGATACATGAAAATTATATTGTAGCGAGACTACAGCGTGGTAACTTGCTGGATTCACAAAATACATAGAAGCAAACTAAATAGATTTTCAGGATTAATTTTTGTATTTGGCAAAGTTCTGTGTTAATTTATGCAAGAATATAATTTTTAATGTGAATGCCATTATGTTCTCACAATTATTTTAGCCCGTGAAATAACAGACTAAAATTGTGATTTCTCAGGGTTTTTACAGTTAGGAGCTGTAATTTAACCAGAAGTATGCTATTTACAGGTGGATCCCAAGCTGCATGTTACAAGCTTATTATTAGTCTTCTTTTTTTATGTCTTAAAGACATGTTTTTTTCTATATTGCTATTCAGAGTATCCTAGTATTAAATATTGGTAGTAATATTATTACTGTCACACTATGCTTGTGTAACTGTGGTCATCATCAGACCCTAAATAAATACGGAATTTTTACTCAGGTTAATTTATGGAAGCCGTTAATGATTTGAGTGTACAGACAGAAATGATTTTGTGAATGAAATTGTTCTTAACACAAAACATTATTTGTAATGCATACTCGTTTAATTGTAGTGAACTCTTTAAAATTCTTAACACTTTTCTGTACTATGGTGTTTATGCAATGGTTTACAGAAGTCATGGAATTATTTTTATTACCAACATGGAAATAAAATTTTGATCTTTATTTCTGAGCTATATTGTGTTTAGACACTCAAAAATTTACAGATATGTTTTCCTCTGCAATCTAATTGTGGCATTCCTAATCATTTCAGGGTTTCAACCACTGGGATTGGCATTTACTGTTTCAGTGGAGAAAGAGGTCTAACTGTGATACAAAGAAACTGATTCAGCGGAAGGGTCCACGAGACAGAGACTGTCAAAGTAATTAAAACATAATCACTTTTCCATTCCATTCTTCTCTGTACCACATGTCCGAAGGACATACTAAATGTCCTACTGGGCTGGAGCTATTGTTGTAAGTCTACACCAGTATCCTGTCCCTAACAGTGGCAATGGGAGACGCTGTTTAGGAGGAGCATGTAGGTCTTGCCTCTTCGTGCAGTCCATTCCTCTCATGCCCCCCGGTGTTAGGGACGTTAGAAACTGCGGCCTATTTAGGCTCACCTTCCATAAGATGGTAGCTTTGTACCTTTCCAACTCAAAACGTTGTCTTTCCTAGGGTGCAGAGAATGTGACAGCATACAGTACTGAGGATGTGGATTCACCAAGGTTTCCTGGAGATGTGAAACAGCAGCTTCTTGTCCTGTTGTCATCCATATCCCTCCTGGTAATGCCTGGGACTTTTTCAGACCTCCCTCCCCCAGCCACTGCACATGTGGCAAGGCAAGTAAATTAAAGTTGGTTACTAAAAAGTCTCAGCTTACATGCTGTCCTTGCATGAGAAATTCAATAATGAAGGTGAGGATAGAGTGGTGGGAACAATGCCAACAAGGTGGAAGGGAGAGAAACACACACACACAATAAAGCTGTAGAGACGCATGCCTTATGGTCTTCCACTTGCCTTCCCATACACCCCAGGGCCTTGCACTTGCCCTGCAGGAACCACCTTTTTCATTTAGGTGCACCGTAGGGCCCTCCGGTTTGCTTTCTGATGTCCTTAAATTTGGAGGCATACTGTGGCCCCTGTTTGCATTTTGGTGTGCCCCAGAACCCTCAATTCACATTTTGGGTTGTCCCTGAGCCCTCGATGTGCCTTCTGGTGAGCCTCTACGCCCGGTGTTTGTCCTGCATTGGGACACAAAAGTTCTCCATTTCGATTTCTCCCCTCTCCCACAGTTTTCTAGGTGCTTTTTGGTGTTATTTACGATCAGCTGTTTTCCTTTTGGTTTGCCCCAGGAGCCCTCCTTTCCCTTTCTGTGCCCCAGAAAGGGGGCCTGCAGCCCATCGCTCCAGGAGCCAACTGACAAGCCATTCCCTGCCAGACAGATGAGCGCAGCTCCAGGAACGACTGCCGAGATGTCCCGGGGCAGGCCTCGAGCCCTGGAGCAGACTCGCTCCCAGAACTTGTTACATGTGTGACTGAATAAACACTCGCCATCTCCTTTGTCCCTCGCGGCTGCGTTTGCACGCCCTTTGCACCAGGCAAGGGGCTGGGATGGAGCCCAGGGTCAGAGGTGATACGCCATGGGGGTCAGGCGATGGCCCCCTGTTCCTGCTGGGCTCCAGCTGCGGGGCGGAGCTGGAGGAGCCCCAGGTGTGGGCAGTGAGGCTGATGGCGACGGCCCCTCCCTTTAAAGGGGTGGGTGCCGGTGGAGGGGCTGGTGCTGCTGCCCCGCCCCAGGTGGCCGTGGAGGCGCCCGTGGGAGCCAAGGGAGGTGCAGAGCAGGTCGGCGGGCTGCGGCTGTACTGAGGGAGAAGGTGAGTGGGGCCGGGCATCCCTTGGACCGCGAAAGTCCTGGGCCGCGGAGGGGGGGGGCGGTGGCCCGAGGCAGAGGGGCCCCCCGGGGGCTCACCGGGGGAGGGGCTCCGGGGGTCGGGGCCACGCAATCGATCGGCAGGTCTGGGGGAGTGACCCGGGAAGGCCGGCGGTGCTTGCCAGGGGTGTGGCAGGGCCTTTCCCCGCATTTCTCTGCCCTTTTCCCTCTTTCTGTTTTTTTTTGTTTGTTTGTTTTCTATCACTCTGTCCTGCTCCCTTTCACTGTTTTTTCTTACTCTGTCTCTGTCCTGCAGCCCAGTGCTGTTTGTCTATCTGTCTGTCTACTCTGTTTGTCTACTCCATCTGTCCTGCTGCCCATCCTAGGCTTTTTCCCCTCCATCTCTGCCCTGCTGCCTGTCTCTTATTTTTGCCTGTCTTTCGCTTTGTCCCGCCTCCTTGTCCCTTTTTTCGCTCTCTGTATCGCCTTGTCTTGCTCCCTGTCCCTGTCTTTCTCTGACAATCTGTGTCCTGCTCCTTGTCCTTCTTACCCACACTCCCCATCCTTCTTCCTGTCTTGTTTTCCTCTTCTGATCCTTCTGCCACAATGCTGCTTTCTCCACCTCTGTCGTACTCCCTGCCCCTTGTTTCTTCTCACTGTCTCTCTGTCTTGCTTCTTGTCCCACCTTTTCTGTCATTATTTTTCTGTACTGCTGCCTGTCCGTTTGTTTCTTGCTATACCTCCCCATCCAGCCAACTCTTCCTTTTTCCCTTTCTTTCTTCCTCTGTCCTGCTCCCTGGGCCTTTTTTCTCTTTCTCCGTCTCTGTTCTCTAGCACATTGCTGTTTGGTTTTTTTTATTATTATTCCTTCTTGGTCTCTTTGTACAGATCTGACCATTTATTTACTTCTCAATCCCTTTGTCCAGCTCCCTGTCCTTTTTCTCTCTCTGTCTGTTTGTCCTGCGCCCTGTCAAACCATCCTTTTTTCTTCCTCCCCTTTTTTTCTCACAGCTGTCACCCATTTCTCTATCCCTCTGTCCTTCTCACCAACCCTACATTTTCTTGCTCCATCTCTCTGCAGGGCTCCTTGTCCCTATTTTTCTGGATGTCTCTACCACTCTGACCTTTTCTTTCGACCTTTCTTTCTCTCTCTGCTCCTCAGTCTTTTTCTAGTCCTCTGTCCTGCTCCCCCATCACTGTATTAAATACGGCCAGGGGCGGGCTTGCGTGGGCCCGGAAGAGCGGAGGCGGCGGCCGCCGGTCGGGCTGCTTGGTTTTGTTCTGCTCTGGGCCGTGTGGTAGCGGTGAGGTGCCTTATGGGGCCATGGGTCATGGGTGCGGCGGGTCATGGATGTGGGATCTCCGGCCGGAGTCTCTGCGGGCGGGTCCGGGCTCTGCCCTCCCGGGGCTGGTGGGGGCAGAAGCGGCCCTGGGATGAACGTTGCCCCAGGGTCGTTGGGGTGGGTTTGGGGCCGAGCCCCTGTCTGGCTGGGGGGAGCAGGGGCAGCCCCATTCCGTCTCCAGCTGCTCCTCGCTGGGGCCGGGCAGCCTCTGACGCTCTTGGTGCAGGTCGGGCAGCGGCGGCCGGGGCGACTCGTGCAGCGGCGAGTGGATCCCGGTGCCCGCACGGGCGGGGAAGGGCCTCGGCTGCTGCTGCTGGGGGTTCTTGGGGGAGGGGCCGGGCTGCGCTCGGCTTGGAGGGGGGGTGGCTGGGCCCGGCTCCCCACGGGGATCCTTCGGCATATAAGCCTTGGACGCGCAGCAAGTGGTGACCGTCTTGAGATGGTGTAAATGGGGCTGAGGTGTCAGTCAGTCATCATCCTCTGGAATGTGCAGAAAAGAATAACTAGGATGCTAGTGCCCCCTGGCGACCAAAAGTGGGTACTGCAGGTGGGGAGCTGTGGACGGGCATTGGTTTGGTGTCCTGTGCTCGCTGCTGCCATCAAGCGATTAAAATTCGATACTGGAGCCCAAGCCCCGCGCATGTGCATTGGCGTGATTTCACACGCTCGCTACTGCCGCCAAGCGACCGAAATTTGGTACTGCAGCTCAAGCCCCGAGCATGCGCGATGGCCCAGTTTTCCCGTGCATGCGTGGTGGTGGTGTTTACCCGCGTATACATGTTGCAGAGGTGTTCCCGCGCATGCGCGTTGGCGCCGTTTCGCGCGCATGCGCGGTGGCGATGTTTACGCATGCATTATGCTGTTTGCCGCGCATGCGCGTTTGGCGATGTGTTCCGCGCATGCACGTTGGCGTTGTTGAAGAGCACATGCGCGTTGCTCCTGTTCGCGCGCATGCGCGGTGGCAATGTTTACCTGAGCATGCGCGGTGGCGATATTTAACCGTGCATGCGCTGTGGCCCTGGTTGGCGAGCATGCGCGTTGGCGTTGTTTACCCGCGCCTGAGTGTTGCCGATGTGTTCCGCGCATGCGCGTTGACGTTATTGAATCGCGCGTGCGCGGTGGCGATGGTTTCCCGCGCATTGCCAGTGGCGGTTTTCCCGCGCATGCGCAGTGGCGTTCTTTACCACGCTCGCTGCTACCATCAAGCGACTAAAATTCGGTACTGCAGCTCAAGCCCCACGCATGCGCAGCCGCGTGCTTTCCCACGCTCGCTGCTGCCACCAACCGATCAAAATTCGGTACTGCAGCTCAAGCCTCGTGCACGTATGGCCGTGTCCCCGTGATCCACGCTGCCGTCCGCCGGTAACAGCAATGCGATACTGCGGTGCCTGTGAGTTGATGCCGCCGTGCTCGTTGCTGCCTCCCGGTAAGTAAACGCCGCTGCTGCCCCACGGCTGCAAGCTGGCCCTCGAATGCACTGGATTCCCCCTTAACGCGGGTGCCGTTAGCAGCAGTGCGGGGAAGGAGCGGCGTCTCCAGAAGCCCCTCTGGAATGAGAGGCTTCAGCCAGCAGCGCTCGACGCTAATAACCATCACTGCTTCTTTCCCTCTCCCAGAGGCCGTGCTGAGGCCGCGGTTGTCCGTTCCTGCCCTGGGAATGCCGTTGACTGCACCCGCCTCAGGCTCGCGTGGGTTGTCTCTGCCTGGCCTCGCTCTCCTTGCGGCGTGGGACTCAAAGGGACAGGCGGAGCGCTTAGTGGCTGTGCGCAGGGGCTGCCGTGGCTGAAGCTGGAGAGGCCAGAGAAAGGCAAAGCACCTGAAGAATAAAATAAAGCGACCAGAGTGACAGAAAAGGAAGGGAGGAGAGAAGGAGGAAGAAGCGTCTGAACTGGCAAATTCTCCTGGCAGCGCCGAGAGCGAGACCTGCAGTGAGTCCCGGGCCCTCGGGGCCCTGTCTCCCCGCCTGTGCGTCCCGGCCCTTCCCTACCCCTCCACCAGCCCCCTCTCTTTCCCATGTTACTGCGCTTTCCCGCTTCCCCGCTTCTCTTCCCTGTAGCTCCCCTCTCCTCTCTGTTCTTCTCTCCTGCTCCCTCTTCCTCTCTCCCGTTATCTAGCTTGTTCTACGGCTCCCTTTTCTTTTTTCTCTCTGGGCTTTTGTCCTGCTCTCTCTCCCTCCTTTTTTTCATCCTCCCTCTCAGTCCCTCAGCCCATCACTGTTTTTCCCTTTTCCATATCTTTGTCCTGATCTGCATCTGTTTCTCCCCCCATCAATTTCTCTGGCCTGCTCCCTGGCGTTCTCTTCCTCTGCGCCTGTACGTGCCACTCTGTGTCCCTGCCTTCCTACCTCTCTCCTTCCTTCTCTTTCTTTCTCTATCCTTTTGTCTTGCTCACTGTCACTGTTTTTTTTCATTCTGTATCTCACTGTCTGTGTCCTCCTTCCTGTTTGTCTCTTACTCTCTCTGACCCTTTTTGCTGCTAACTGTCCCTAGTATTTATTTCACCTCTCTGTCCTGTTTTTTTCTCATGTTCCACCTCTCTGCTGCTCTCGTTTGCTCTCTATCTCAGCATCCTGCTCCCTCTCCCTCTCTCTTTTGCAGTATCCCACTTTCATGCTCCCTGTCCCTCACCTGTTTTCTATATTGCTCTGTCCTTCCTCCTGTCTTTCATTGTGCCTCTGGCCCGCTGCCTGTCACTGTTTTTTTCTTTCTGTCTTTCTCTGTCTTTCTGTCTGCCTTGGTCCCATCACTCTCCTCCTCCTTCTGTCTGTTTCTTTCTCATCTCTGCCCCGCTCCCTGTCCCTTTTCTCTTCTTCTTCTCTGTCCTCCATCCTCCCCCTAACTTTTTGTCTGTATATCTCCATACCACTGCCTGCGGCCCAGCGCTGGATATTCTTTCTCCCTCCCTTTGTCCTGATCTGTGCCTCTCTTTTTGCCTTAATCCTGCTGGCTTGTTCCCTGTCTTTTCCCCTCCCTCCCTCCCTTATGCCTCTCATTCAATTTCTCTCTCGATCCATCTGTTCCGCTCCCCACTCGTCATTTTCTCTCTCTTTCCCTCTGGCCTGCTCCATGACCCTGTTTTCCTTCCACTGTGTCCCTGCAGGGCTCCTCATGCCTTTTTTACTGACTTACCCATCTCACTGTCCTTTTCCCTGTACCTTTCTTTCTCTGCTCCTCAGTCCTTGTCCTTCTCCCTCATTTTATGTTTTTTCTTTCTGTTCCTCTGTCCTGCTCCCCATCGCTCTCTTTTCGTTTTCTGTATCTGCTGCTCCAGTAACGACTGCTGAGTTGTCCCAGGGGAAGGGTGAGTGTACAGGCACCGAGCCCCAGAGCAGAGTCACTCCCTGGCCTTACACGCATTAGCGAACGAACACTCGCCGTCTCCTTTGCACTCACGGCTGTGTTTGTAGTCCTTTGTACTTGGTGAGTGGCTGTCAGAGAGTCTGGGGGAGAAGGTTATGTAGCGGGTGTCATGGACCAGGGCTACAGCTGTGGGCTGGGGCTGGAGGAGCCCCGGGAGGGGGGCCCAGCGAGGCTGATGGTGACGGCCCTTCTGTGTAAAAGGGCTGCAGCCCCAGGGGATGGCACTGCTGGGGCATGCCTGCCCAAGAGCACTGAGGAGTTGCAAGGATGTTTCCAACCCACCGGTGTGACAGGCTGACAGTCAGTTGGAGTCAGGCCCCATCAGGGCAGGTGCCAGGGATTTTCTGAGAGCTGGTGGAGAAGAAGCAGGAAGAGGGGCAGGAGACGGCTGCCCCCACCTCTCTGGGTACCTGGGGACCTTCCCACCCCCTGGAAAAGGTGCTGGGTGCCTCCCCAACTCCACAAAACTCCTCCAGCCCTGCTCACCCCATGCAGCTGACCCCAGCTCCAGACCCTCCCCCATCCCGTAGCCACAGGCTGCCCCCAAACCCTGTTCTCACAGCAGCAAGCTGGCCCTTGAACATGCTTTCTTCTCCATAAATGCAGGTGCCATTAGCATCAGTTTGGGGAAGGAGCGGCGTCTCTGGCAGCTCCTGCAGAAGGAGGGATTCCTGCCTGAGGAGAGCTACAGTCATCGCTGTGGATAATAACGGTTGCTTGTTCTTTCCCTCTCCCAGAGGCAGCGCTGAGGATTCAGTTGTCGATTCCTCTCTGGGGATGTTGTTGACTGCATCTGGCTCAGGTTTGTGTGGGTTGCCTTTGGCCTCGTTCTCCTTAGCGGCAGGGGCGAAAAGGGCCAGGTGGACACTTCTGGCTGCGGACGGGAGCTGCTGCGGCTGAAGCTGGAGAGGCCAGAGAAAGGTAAAGCGGCTGAAGAATAAAATGAAGAGGCTCCAGGTGGCAGCTTCCTACTGCTGCAGGCAGGAGAGAGCCTACCTCTCTGGGTGAGGAAGGAGCCCTCTTAGTGTAGTCCTCAGCAGATCTGATCACCAACGTGCACTGCAGGGTCTGCATGCATAACCCAAAGCGCAGTACATCCATGTAGTGCACGAGCAAGCGAGGCTATGTGTCTGGAAAGCCTTGTCTGGTAAGAGCTATAAGACACCCGTGTATTCTCTTAGGTGGAGGACAGCCAAGCAACTGGAGTTACAGAAGAGGAAGGAGCAGAGGAGGAGAAAGAAGCGTCTGAACTGGCCAATTCTCCCAGCAGCACCAAGAGTGAGACTTGCGGTGAGTCCCAGGCTCTCGGGGCCCTGTTGCCTCTCTTGTGCATCCCAGTCCCTCCCTGCCCTTCCCCTGGCCCCTTCTCTTTCCCATACTGCTGCGATGTCTCACCCCTCCGCCCCCACTTCCCTGTACCTCTCCTTTCTATTCTTCTCTCCTGCTCCCTCTTCCTCTCTCACTTAACCTCGCTTGTTCCACCACTCCTTTTTCTTCTTTTCTCTGCACTTTTGTCCTGCTCCCTCTCCCTCCTTTTTTCTTTCTCCCTCTCGGTCCTGCAGCCCATCACTGTTTTTTCCTTTTCCATCTCTTTGTCCTGATCTGCATCCATTTCTCCCCCTGCCAGTTTCTCTGACCTGCTCCCTGGCGTTCTTTTCCTCTCTGTGCCTGTACATGCTGCTCCGTGTCCCTGCCTTCCTACCTCTCTCCTTCCTTCCTTCTCTTTCTCTCTCTATTCCTTTGTCTTGCTGACTGTCACTGTTTTTTTCCATTCTGTATCTCACTGTCTGCTCTGTGTCCACCTTTTTTTTTCATTCTCTGTCTCTTTGCAGGACTCCTAATACCTCTCTTTCTTTCTCCAACCCACTGTGCTTCTCAAAGTCTTTGTCTTTCTCTCCCTCATTGTCATTATTCTTGTCTGTCACTCTGTCTTGCTTCCTGTCCCGTCATTTCTCGCTATATCCCTTTGTCCTGCTCCCTGTCCATAGTCATATTCCTCTCTCTCCTGTTGACCATGCCAGGTTTTTTCCTCCATCTCCATCCTGCTGCTGCCCTGATTTCTTTTTTCCCCTCTGCCCTGCTCCCTGTCACTCTTTCGGTCTCTTTTCCTCTGTCTCCGCTGCTTTTTTCTCCATCTCTGTCCAGATCTCTGTCCCTTTTTTTCCCCTCTTGCTGTCCCTCTGCCCTGCTTCCTCTCGCTGTCTTTTCTGTATTTCTCTCTCTGTCCCTTCCCCCCCGCCCCTTTCTGTCCCTGTGCCCTGCTTCCTCTCGCTGTCTTTTCTGTATTTCTCTC
>VYZW01043377.1:0-13419 GCA_013401315.1 Balaeniceps rex | reverse complement strand
CGTGAAATGCCTCATAGATGCTTCTTCTAGCTCTCTTGGGAGCAATACTGGCTCAAACACCCCACTTGCCCCCATCCGGCAAAGTCAGAGTCCTCAAGTGTCATTCAAAGAGATTGTGGTTACTTGGCCAAAGATCCAGCCATGACTAAAGTATGGATGATGGCTGACAAGAGAACTGTTTCCTGTCAGCCTATAATCCTCCACCAAAGAAGTTATATATACAAGTTGCCCACGGAATTATGAAGAGGCAGGTTCAAAGTCAACAGAAGGAGATACTTTCTCAGACATGTGATGAATTTCTTGCCAGGAGACATTCTTGATCATGCATTCAAAACTGACTGGACAGATTCATGGAAGGAAACGTATATTGAGTACCAAACAAGACGCCTCCNTGAGTACAAAACACGACGACTCCACCTCTGAGTCGAGAGCTCTGTATACCATGAACTGCTGGAGAATATGAAGGTATTAAGGGAAAACCACACTATAACTCCACTCTCTTATACTCTTGCCCCTGGGTCTACATTGGCATATTGTCTCTAACAATTGCTAGGTTAAAAGAACCTTCGGTCAGGTGCAGCATAGCTATTTTTTTTACACTATGTCATGTTCAGGTATCCTGCATGAACTAGATGATCCCCAAAGATCCTTTCGGACCTGAATGATTTTGTGATGATTACTTGCAGCATACTAATCTCATCTACCAAACCCAGTGCATTTTGCACTGTATGTTCCTACTCACATGGGAAGATCCAAATACACATGTTCAACCTCTGTCTGACCATCATATTCTCATCCGCACTGCTTAGGTGTCTCAGCCTCACAGACTGAACACTGAGGGAATGCTGCTGCCACAGCAGTGAGCAATGACCAGGCACATAGTCAAGGCCACGTACAGTTATTAGGTCCAAAGCTCTCCCAAGGATTTTCCAATTAATATGAAAATACATGTTTTTACCAAGATACACAGGTCTCATACCCCTATACAGCTAAGCATTTGTATTCCAGCTTTTCCTGGCTGAAGGCAAAATTGTGGTTATCTGATACATCGCTCCTGTAAAAGGGCATTGTGAAGTATATACAAAGTGCAAGGCAGCTGAGTTAATATTGGTGTTGGAACATTTGCACCTTTTCCGTTGGTGGATTTGACTATGTAGACTTCAAATACATTCCTGTGAGTTGTTTTATTATTATGATACTAATTCCACTTGAAGGTTATACGCAACTGAATTTGAGAGGCTCAGCCAGGCAGAGGCAACCAGGGAAAGACAATATCTCTCTGTATTACTACTGTTTGTATTACTGATTAATGAGCAAAAAGTTACAAATGAGAAAGCCGGAAGTCTGCAATCTGGAAACCTTGCTCACAGAGCTGTGAGTGTTTCCAGGAGGAAACACTGAATTACCCTTCCCTTCTATGTGCAAATTCTTGTTGATTTAGGGAAAAAGAGACACCTTTGATGATAAAACTCTGTATTTTTTTACCTAGGTGTATATATGTTAAGGAGCAAGAAAACAGAAGCATGTGAAACTGAGGATTTACATAGCTAAAAGGCAAAACAGATTCTGTTATCACTGCACACCACTGATGCCTGCATTCACGTAATGTACCCAGGATGCTTATATAAAATTTGTGTATCTTGGCTCTATTCTAATCAAAAGTAGCAATGCTGCAGGATTGGGTTTGGCAGGGGGTACAGGAAAGGGTATGAGAGACAGAACTTCTCATGGATCCTATTTCAAACCTTGAACTCACCTTTTTCCCCCCATGGTTGTCACATATTAACATATTGCATGCACAGTGTGAACCCATTCTTCTCCCTCACACCTGCAGCAGAAAGGCAGATCAACAGGGACTAGGGAGGGGTACAGGTGGGGCAGTCTAGCCCAGGTTTGCTGTGTCAAGAGGTTAGAGAGCACCCTCACCCATCACTGGGGATGGCATCCATCCCCTGGGGACCTGCAGGAATCCCAGTAGCCTCAGCTCCTTCCTTTCCTCCCTGTTCCCAGCTTAGTCTCCACAATGCTCAGCACTTGCAGAAAAGGAGTTTGTTTTGTATCAGATTTCCAGTTCAGCAGGTGACAAAAGCCTCGGCTAACTTGCGGCAGGACTAGTGGCTGCCTTGCAATGGCTTTTCCCACATGGACCCGCAGGCTCTGTAGCCATAGCACCAACACGCTCTGCAGTCTCCCGTGTCCTTCATGCCTTGTTCCTCCACTCTCTGGGACACTCCAGTGATCAACAAAAGATGAATACTGGCCATGTGGATAAGTACACTGATAGGTCTTGCTACTCCATTCATCTGCCTATTTTCATAAAGCCGGTAGCAATGTATCACATTTAGGACTACTTCCTGTCTGCAATTTGAATACTTGAAATATTATTAAGCTGACACAAACAGATCATGATCACAAAGGTTTGTCTTCCAAATTAGGCTAAAAAGCCTCTTTTAATCATTACAGACTCCTTCTTTGCTACAACAACAACTCATTGCTTTATCACCAGCAGCAGTGACTGTTTTCTCTCCAAACTGAGCTCTTTCTAAAACATTTACAGGAATTATGGCTTTAATTCTGTCAAACAATTGTTATTACTTGTCTATAGAGCTTCTCCACATTTTTAATATTCATCACATTAGCTTCTTTGCACTGGTTTCCTAAGGAACAATTTTAACTCCTGGTTGCAGGCCTTACCAGTGTACTGAGGAACAGGTTCAATCTGTTGAAGAAAACAATCCTGCAGGTTCCCCACTTGGGCAAGTGTTCCTCCAGTTACCAGCTTCAGCTCATCTAGCGTATCCTGGACTCACAAAAAAACCAGAGCTCACAATTCTGGTACAACAATGGAAAAAATGTGAAATATCAGACAAAGTAAATTCATTTTTTTGAGAGGTTGTCCATTTCCTAAGCATGCACAGCCCCCTTCAGGACCACCCACCACCATCTCAACTGTAATAAAATCCCTAATCTTTGCCTTACAGATTTTCAAATAACTGTGGTTTTATTTTGAATTTTTTACTATTCCAATTCATATGATCTCACATAGCAGGAAGTTCAGATATTTTTGTCTCCACAGCATATAAGAATGATTTTTTTGTTGTTGAACTGAATCCAAAGCAGTCTTTCCCCCTGCCCCCTCTCAAACAGGTTTACATTCATGTCAGGAATGTGGGCACCTTAGTGATTCTCCATATAAACAGGCTCATTTTCAAGCCTGCAATGAAACAAAGCAAGGGGGCAACCTTGGGGGCAGAACGCCTTTGCACCTTCTAATGCAATTTTGCATTAATGGTGATGGAAGATGCTTGTGGAAGATACTGTTTACATCAGACTGCTGATATGGAGATGACAGGAAGCTATGCCAACCCTGGTTGACAGACAGGAAGAAAAGCTATTGTAGTCAAACAGATGGGGGTTGGACTCTTGCACCACTCCCCCCCCCTTCTTTTGTCTTCTTAGTCCCTGTGGCTTATGAACAGGAAAGCCACATACACAGCCAAGGGTTGCTCACACTGAACAGCTGTAAGAAGCTGATGAAGAGCTGCCCTTACTGCACCAGCTAAGTCCTTGCAAAAAGTACAGTCCCCAAGAAACACCTAGACTGAAGTGAGGCAGGCATTAATTTTTTTTTAATAAGCTAAAAATTGTGTTTAAAACAAACAGCATAACTATTACTGGGTTCAATGAAGCTAGGATTTCATCTATTCCTTAGGGAACTTAGATTTATATTTATTTCACAAGTTGTTACTCAAGTATTACTGAAGCACCATTGTACAGAGCTTGGCTGCTGCAAGGGCTGAGATCTGGATTCAGTGATACAGAGGATCCTTCTAAGTGCTCAGCCTGCTCCTAGTTCTCCCACTCACCTGTGGCTTCTCCTGGAAAGTGCGCAACTCTACTGCCGCCGAACTCTGAGACAGCGCTGAAAATGCTTTTGGCAGGTCCTGAACGGCACCTACTTGCAGGCAGTCCAAATACAACTCTATTGTGCCCGATCCCTGCTGCAGGCCACTCAGCCACAAGATGACAGCATGGGGTTTCCCATCAGCCAGCTGGATGTTGCTAAAGATCACTGAATTCAACCTCCCATCGCTCTTCAGATAGCGCAGCACCACTAGTACAAAATACACAGAAGGATTATCAGAGGGTAGCATATAACCCAAGGCTGATCAAGGAAGATCCTGTGGAAATCTTCAACTGCTCTGGTATTTTTCCACATGTCAGCTTTTGTAAATGCATCCCATATGCAGATACAAATGGTAATAATAAATGGGACATTGACTCTCAGAGCAGGATTACCAGGACTCTTGCGTGACTCCCCATTTGTACAGCATTGCTGCCTACACAGTATTTTCCGCTGCTTTGTCCAGGCCTCTCTAACTGGCTTAACCAATGTCACCTTACAGGCCATAACATGCTAAAATACAAGTGGTAAAGGTAAAGAGCGTAGCAGACAGCCTGCAGTCAGCACTTTGGCAAGTACATATCTGACAGACCTAGAAATACTTTGTAGCAGAAATGTACAACTAGAAAAATCAGTTTCAGTGATGCATATTGCATTCAGTGAAGCCATCTGACAGTGTATCCAAATACATCATTGAAGAAACCAAAGGAAGCATGATTCCAAGCCAATAACCTGCATTTCTTTGTAACAAATTGTAAGTAAAACCAAAATATAATGCAGAAAAGACATAGTCTACCCCTAAAGATGACTAAGCCCCCTCTCAACTCTTTTTTAAGGCATTAGTGAATGACCTACTTGATAATTCACACAACAAATTTTCATTTTATGAAGTAAAATGCACCATCAAAAAACACAACAGCAGACAAACAAAAACTCTTCCACACTGTGTAATATTGAAAAAATTAGTCTTTCCCAAGGAAATTGGATTGGTAAGCTAGGATCTGCAAGCTAAATCTCTTAGACCAGCTAGCTAGTTCTCTCCTCAAAATCTCTCCCTGGCTCTCCAAATGTATATCTGCAGAAGCAGTGAGCTGAGTGCATCTAGACAGTGCATAACTACTCTACAATATTAGAAAGACCTTGTTTCAAAGATCCCCCTGATCACCAGCCTGCATGTCCCTTATTTCCTCATGATAACAGTTCTGTGCATTGAGGAGTCAAGCTGTGCAGATGCCGGGAACCTAAACAGTTAAGTGCTGGCTCTTGTGCACATCCGTTTGAAGTTCACAGAGGGCTGCTACTGTTGCATCAAGTGAGAGCTCACAAATACTCTGACCTTCAAGAAACACCTACATTAACACGAGGTCAACTAAAAATTGTGGATATAGTGGAGGAAAAAACTCTTATTAGCTTCAGAACTAATAACACATACTGAACTCATCCCATTGTTATTCATTTAACAAATTATCCTCCCATCTCTCCACTACTAATGTACCCTCTTTGACGCTGTGATACTTCTCTTTCCTGGCAACCTTCTGAGTTACTGGATACATGTTCCCTACTATTTTTCTAATCGCTCAGTCTAATGATTTAAAGAATCCAGATTTTTACCAGCATGAACGGGGCAGGATATGTCTCTATCTTTAAAGTTTACACTAGTGCTAAAGTCTCAGCAGCTGTGATCAATATCAGGAATGTTTTCACTGCTGTCTATGTCAAAACACTGCCAGACCTGAGATTTCCGCAAAGGTGCATGAGGTCACCAGTAACTTGCTAAAAGGTAGCATTTCTTGGCAAACTCAAAGATCTGGCAGGACAGAGTACGTTGCAGGCATTTCACTTATGTCAATATTATGCATGCTTTGTCATATGAAAGCAAGGTCTTTGGATCTGGGCCCTGCATTCAGAGTGACCAAATGCAGCAGTAAGCTAGAGAAAGAAAGAGGAGATGGTGGCACGGCCCAGAACGGACCCTGCCAGAATAGTTTCAGGACAAGGAGCAGTCTGGTTTGGAAGGAGGATCAAGTATTCCTTCCTCAGCCAAAGCCAAATATCCATCTGATAAACTAGAGTAGGCTTCTGAAGGGAGATTTTGCTGGACCACAGCCTCCTCCTCCATAAGATTTAACTCATCCAAGCCCCTGCACTATGTGTTTGCTGCTAGGATATTCTACACTGACATTCACAAGAGTAACTGGCTCACCTGTGCTGTTTAAGAAACAGATTTTCAATGAAACTACTAATCCTGCCAGTTAATAGGAACTGCTTCACAGAATTGTTAAATTACATCACTTTTTTGCACTTAACTGCTGTTTGTTCCATAAAGAAATCATTCAAAAAGGATAAGAAACCCAGGGATGCTATTTGCCTCTGAAAAGTACATTGGTCTAACCAAAACAAGTTGAGCAGTTGCCCAGTAATTCAGATCTGTGCTTTAAAAACATTCAGGCGTTATGAACATTTTATTATCAGGAATACCACAACAAAACCAGAACATGAGCAAACCGTTTGGAACACAGCTCTCAAATGTGGCAGTTTAAAGGATAACTAAGGACTGCTCTGGGCTACTTAGATCAGATTTGGGTGCATAAGTGGAAATACCATGCAGAGGAAGCACTATGCACATACGCACCCTTCCAAAACCGTAGACATTTTGACCCTGCATTTTGCTAAGACGCCAACATTGGCTCCCCACTTAAGTGATGATCTCCAGTCTTGAGAGGATCACAAACAGCCCCCACACTCCATACTTTCAGCTCACGTGACAATCTCCTGGATGCGGTTTAACTTATTGTTTGAAGTAGCCATATGGGACACTTGACACTTTACAAGAAATCACACGTGAAAACACTGCCTACTACTCGCATGCTGCCATATGCCTTAAACAAGGTGCATTAAAGCAGTAAGGAGGCAAAGAGAGACCTCCATGGAACAGCCTTGCTGCGAAAAGCCTCCCTCTGTTTGATCAGTCCTTTAGAATCACAGAATCATTTGGTTGGAAAAGACCTTTAAGATCATCGAGTGCAACTGTACCTGTCCACTACTAAACCATGTCCCTTAGCGCCTCGTCTACCCATCTTTTAAATACCTCCAGGGATGGGGACTCCACCACTTCCCTGGGCAGCCTGTTCCAATACTTGACAACCCTCTCCGCGAAGAAGTTTTTCCTGATATCTAATCTAAACCTCCCCTGGTCAACTTGAGGCCATTGCCTCTCATCCTATCACTTATTACTTCGGAGAAGAGACCAACACCCACCTCGCTATAACCTCCTTTCAGGTAGTTGTAGAGAGTGATAAGGTCTCCCCTCAGCCTCCTCTTCTTCAGGCTAAACAACCCCAGTTCTCTGAGCCACTCCTCATAAGACTTGTTCTCCAGACACTTCACCAGCTTCGTTGCCCTTCTCTGGACACGCTCCAGCAACTCAATATCCTTATTGTAGTGAGGGGCCCAAAACTGAACACAGTACTCGAGGTGCAGCCTCACCAGTGCCGAGTACAGGGGAAGGATGACTTCCCTGGTCCTGCTGGCCACACTATTTCTGATACAAGCCAGGATGCCATTGGCCTTCTTGGCCACCTGCGCACACTGTTGGCTCATATTCAGTCGGCTGTCGACCAGCACCCCCAGATCTCTCTCTGCCAAGCAGCTTTCCAGCCACTCATCCCCAAGCCTGTAGCATTGCACGGGGTGTTACAGATGTCCCCCATCTACTCAACACTGGTCACTGACACGACAAGTTTCTTCATGCTGCCTATCTATATGCCGCTGTCCTGTCACACACACTTCTCAAATACAACACTAACATACTGAGGACAAAACCAGAAGAAGCCACATAACCTTACACCAGAAAGCTTCTTAAGTTTGTTAGTTAAAGGGTATCAGTAACCATCAGGCATGTAGGTATTCTTGAAAATCAAGAGAAGAGTTTGGTATGTTCAAAATTGCATGTATATAGACAAATTTTGTGTATACATATGCATTCTCATATACACATGTATAACATGTACACACATAAATGTGTGTGTGTGAGAGGGAGAGAGGGAGTATGTGTGATCTATCATTTATTTAGAAATCAGGCAAGTCAGTGTTAGGAACTGTATGACACTGATAAGGCTTACCCACCCCCAACACACACACAGCACAGAAGTTCTTATTCCCTGACCTCAGAAGGATTTTGGCAGACCTGATAAAACTACCAATGTTTTATCTAATTCATTCCCCTACATTTCCCAAGCAAAAGATGTGCTTTTCTTCAGCATATAGAATAATTTTCCTATGTATAAACTGAAATTTGTCAGTAGAGTTTCTCAGTATATTGAACACAGCTCCCTGATTACAACATTTGCAGCAGCAAATTATCATAGCAGTGGTGAAGTCAATGGAGCAACAATAATTTACATCATTCGACAATTTTTCACTGAACCTTAAAATTGCAATATATCCTAGATCTGGTCTAGAGAGCAATGAAAGCTCTCCATTTCTAAAAGTATGCTGAACTTCCTACTTTAACTCCTGATTAACTAAATTCAATAAACGGAGAACAAACACTTTAATTCACCCAAAAGATCCTGTAAGTGCTAGGGATGTTTGTCTTGCATAGTCACATCTAACCTCCAGGGTCAGCAGAACAAGAACCTGCCTTTCATATGCATGATGCGGCATGTGCGCGTGTCCCTCACATTCCTGAGTAATAAGAACCAGTGATTGTCCCAAGGCGAAAAAGAAAAAAGAAAACAACAAAAAAAAAAGAAAAACAAATTGACTCCTTTCTCCATACTCCATTTCTTAAATCCTTTCTCAGCATTGCTCAGAGCAAGCACCATGGCAGAGTGGAGATACCAGCTAACTGTCACGTCAGCTTCCCCTGGCCAGGAGAGAGCAGCATCCAGTGAGAGGAATGAAAGAGAAGGGGAGCGAGAGGGGATGTAACCAACACTTTTCTCTTGTGAGGTGGGGCCTAAGTGGTGGCAGCATGCAACGGGAATGACTCAAGCACAAAGGTTAAACACAGAGCTTTCAAAATCCATCTGTGACCCACCAGTAACTATGGATCCAACACTAGTTTTCTCCTACATACTCCAAACAACTCACCTTTATTCATCCGTCCCATTACTGTAAATTCAAAATACTTGCTGTTGTCAGCTGACGAATACAGGCCAAATATGGTGGCTGTGCTCTTCGGCTGCAGTTTGAATGTTGAGAGCAAGTATACTTCATTCAGCGTAGGATCTCCAAATGCTTGTTGCAAGAAGTTCGTTACCACTCTCTTGTTGGAATACGGAAGAAGATCAAAAACTGAAAAATAAGCAAGTTTCAATAGCAATTTAAATACAATGACGACCACAGAAGAATGTAGTCTGAAGCCACCCACTGGAGATTGCACACTCCTTGCTATTTTCATATGGATACTTTAAAATGAGCACAAGTTGTCCTACCTGAAATAAATAATATGAAAACAAAAATTAACAATATGAAGATCATCTTTAAAGATCACTACTCCAACCCCCTTGGCATTGGCAGGGACATCTTAAGCAACCTGATCTAGTGAAAGATGTCCCTGCCCATGGCAGGGGGATTGGACTAGATGATCTTTAAAGGTCCCTTCCAATCAAAACTATTCTATGATTCTATCAAAATATCATCTAGATTTTGTTGCAACTGATCATCTTTTAGCAACTTTTTTTAAAAGGAATTATTAGTAAGTTACTAACATAGAAATATCTAGTCTTCAAATTGAGGTACTCAAATATTTTCAGGTAGATCTCTAAACTTCTCTTCTGAGGATGCACCTCAACAGAAAGCTTTTTAACCTATTTCTGCTTTCATAAATTCAAATGCTTGTGTTCACATTTCCATTAGACTGAGGATCCAGTATCAAAATTTTCAGACAGATTTCCAGTGTACTTATCCTAAGAACCATTATGATGGCATTTGCAGGGCACCAATTAAAATGCTAAAAAGCCAGGTAAGCAATATGATGTTCATAACCTCCTTCTCACTTCACTGACTTCTCAGGAGATATATTACATAAATAAGACTCATCTTTCCCTTCTGGCACAGATAACAAAGAAAGACAGGCCTGGCAAAAAAAATAACCCTGAAGGCATAGTGAAAGCTGTTTCAAATTCTTCTTCTAATTTTTGCACAATGCATCAGCAGGGTCTAGCATGATACTTGTTCGTATGTCAGCTACCCCCCTTACGGCACTGAAACAACAAACTGGGGTTTTCCTCAATGTTCCTAAACCCATGATGTCTCCAAACTCAATAAACCATTCCACTACATTTCTTGATGATCTCCTACTTCAACCGACTGCTATTAAAGCACTATATATATTATACCCTTCAAATAAAGTCTGATAAATGACTATGCACAAGTGTTATTTAAATATAAGGGCATATTTAGCCATTGTATACCACTGCCACTCTGTAGGCCTATCATAGCTGGGCCATATTTTTCTCCCAGACCAGCACAATACTTTAGAGCTGCCACTGGAGAAGAGCCCTAACACCAGGCAGACAGCAAAGGCACATGACAGCACATAGCACCTTACCTTGATTCAAGCCCGTCGTTGTACCACTAGGTTTAGTTTCCCAGGCCAAAAAACAGTGGACCTTTGCAGATAAGCCTTTTCTACTTAGCATGACCTCAAAGCTGTCATCGTCGACTAAGGTGATGGGGCCATCCTACCAATCCAGTGTTTCCATACACTACGAGCAGGAGGAGACTGAAGAGCTCTCAGAGGACAATTGCACGGGCACACAGGCCTACCCACAAGCATGTGGAAAACGCTGTTCCCTTATATTAGAGCCTGGGTTCGTGCTGCTTCCATGGCTCACTCTGGAGCATCCATTCATCTAGACACTAATGTCATTTCCAAAAAAGAAAAATGAGAGATTTTTCCCTTCATCTCATGAAACCATTGAAATACAGATCATCACTTAGTCTACACTTGTATTGGGACCAAGGATCCCATAACTCCACTGAGAGTTTTCAGGACACAATACAAAAAATAATCAGGCCCTTGATTTGCATGCACTTGTAACACTGTTGTCAAACAACTAAGAAACACATATCTGAGATGGACCTGGTCAAAGGACTTCTCTTTCATTCAGTTCAGATTTACAGCACCCCAGGACAACCACTGCTCCCACTGAAACCAGTGACCCAGACAGCAGAGGCAAAACGCTAGGTATTTATTCCATTATGTTTAGTGCACAGAGCGCAAAGCAATTGCCCAAGCAAGAGACTGAAATGCAACTCACCACTCTGTACAACAGCATTTTACAGGTAATAATAATTCATAAAATACAGCTGTGTCTTCTCAGATGGAGCACCGCAGTACAGTACTTAAGTCTTTGACAGCACAAAATACAGCCATACATTTTGTCCAGTCCTTCTAGGTCTATTGGCTGATTTTATATCAATTCCTGGGAGACTAATTAATCTCTGCTAGAGTCAAACACTTAAAAATACAGGAGAAATATTATAAAAGTAATGACTAAACACTGGCAAACATCTGTCTAGCCTTACTGAAAACAATTATTGAAATTTTTGACATTTGCATATTTAAATGAATGCTCAAATTGATTTGGTAGTTGCATTCTATAAAGCACATTGCCTCAACTGGCTCCTTCGGCACCATGTTACCAAACCTTCTCTCAGGATATCTTCACTGACCAGCATGTAGATGCAGTACATGACCGGATCCATCTCTTAGCGTGAATTACACACATGCTAGCAAAAGTCGCTAGCAGAAGAGCAAGGGGGTTATGAAAACTCATTTTAAATCCTTAGTAGAGTTGGCAGACAGAGACAGCTCTTAGACCATACAGAGACAATTGCTTGTTTGGAAGGAACGAGAAAAAAAGATCCATGATGATTTCATTTTTAGAAGAATCTCATCTTTTTGCTCCTCTCCCTGGAAAGGCAGATTTGAAAACAAGTGGATTGAAAAGGACTGCTGAAGCTGAAAGGCACAAGCAGCTGGTTTCAATCCGTGCAGCGAGAGTGAGGACTCGGGCATGCCTCCGAGCACAAGCCTGCATACCCAGTGGGCTAAACCGAGCCCACTCGTGAGATGGACCAGGAATTCTCTACCCCACCTGCTCTCTGTGGTTTTTACAAGGGAGCTGCTCACCCTCCTATGAAAATGCTAACAAGGGACCAGCTACACCTTGACACAGTGGCAAACCACTCTTCGGAGATCTGCCCAAAAACATCAATGCTAGCTCTTCAGATGGGAAGACATGACGGGAAGCCCTAATAGGAGGAGGTATGGTGGAATGAAATTAGCGGCACGGGAGAGGATGGAGCTCAAAATAAAAGACCCTTTCCTTCCCTTAATTCTGCTGCCATGTCACACCAGCTTTTTGAGACCCTCCAAGGTTCTTCTCCAGTCACAGCTAACCATAATAACCGTAAACACTGCTCCACTGCTGTTCAGCACTTTTCAAGATAATCAATGATGGCTTAGACACCTGGAGTGAAACCCTAACCCCACTGCAATGATTCCTGACTGACTGTAAGAAGGTGAAAATCTCACATGTTGAGAGTGGGGTCTTTCACTGGCCACTGCCCCTGACAAGCTGGAAATCTGCCTCTGTTTTTTAAAATATGGCAATACCCTACTTCTCAATATAACAATTTCCTGAAACGTTTTTACATCAAGAAGGACTTTAATAAAGGCTTTTGGAAATGCAGGAAATGCAGCTAACTTAATCTGGTTGGCTGTCTTTTATATCTGCTTCACTTAACTAAGGAATAACTAAAATGTCAAACATCATTTCCTAAGACAATGGAGGGGGTTAAAAATGCAGAGAAAACCAGGAGCAGCTTTAATGCTCCTAGAGTGGCACCAAGTTACACAAACTGCTGCACTCAGTAGCTGAGCTGGCTCCAGTCACAAGCTGCTACTGGAGAGCAATACCACTCACTTTATGCATGCTCTAAAATAAAGCGGCTCCTGACTTACTACGTGCATAATATTGCCAAAGAATGCTGGATTTAGAAGCTACCTGTTTTCCTATGCACTTTATGAAGTCGAGTTTTCCCGACGAGTTTTCATAGCTTTTCATAGCAACTCACTTCTCATTTATGAGAACTTGCACCCCTATAAAACCAGACCACTTTTTCCTGATTTTAGAGGGGGTGGCCGGCGGAGTGGCTACACCGCGACCCCCTCCGGTTCCCACCGCGAGTCTGGCGGGGCAAAGCAGGGGTGGAGGCGCTCGCGGGGCCCCCGCTGCCCGCCACGGCTCCGGCTCCGGCTCCCGTCGCACGTGCAGAGCTGGCGACTCCCCAGCCCGCCTTGCCTGCCAGCACAGGGCTCCCGGCGGAGGGGACGGGACGCTGCAAACCCAAAGCCGTCTTGAATTAAAGAGGGGCAAGAAAAGTTTGCTAAACCAAGGGAAGCAGGGGCGGCGGGGACCCTTACCTCGGGGGGCGGGCGGCGCGGCGCGGCCCGGGCACAGCTGCAGGGCGAGCGGCAGGAGCAGCAGAGCGGCGCCGCG
>VYZW01043376.1:4494-21834 GCA_013401315.1 Balaeniceps rex | reverse complement strand
AGAAGAGCCTAAGGTGGTCCCTAGAGAATGGATGTGCATGAGAGAATTTATGAAATCTTCACATTTTTCTATCAATGCTTTATTAACATCTCTATTCTGAAAAATGTTGATTGGTACTAACAGCTTGATGGAAGCAGTGAGGTTTGCATATGGGCGGAATATGGCAAAAATTAATGCAGGGGTCAGGCACCATCTGGCCGTGATGGGAGAAAGCTGTGAAAGCTTAGATCATTTCTGTCTGCAATTTAACTACTAGGAGCCAGATTTCCAAATGGCTCATGAGTGTGCCTGGTTGCTGTATGTACAGCTCAGATGCTATCTGTAAGCCAGGTCTTTTTCAGGCCTATTTGCATGTGTAATGATGATGTGATTTCTGTTTGGGGATGAGTTTTTCTGATTGGAGTGTCACACTGGGGAGGAGGCTGAAGGTGCAGATAGAGGGCCTAAAACGTGGAAACAGAGTAAAACAGTCTGAGTGTGAAGAGCGCAAACACAGGAAGTTGCAGTTCTAAGAGCCCTTCCCTAGCAGGGAGGCCAGATAGCCCAAAAGCATTTGGGTGCCCAAGATCCCCTTCCAGAGCAGTGATTTAACAGAGCCCCAAGAATGCATAAGAGGAGATGGCAAGTCAGGAAGCTACAGTGTGAGGAATTTCACTGATGCACTGCGGAGGACGAAGTTACCACATGAATGGCATTAATTGCCCGCACGTGTTGGTCCGACACTGCAGCTCCAGCTGCTCACTTTTCTTTGGACTGGTCTGTTTCCTATCTGTATTACTTAGTGAATTTAATATTTCAAAAAGAAAGGGAGGGGCTAGTGGTACTGCGTAGAAGCAGACAAAGCATGGCCAAAGGCTGAACATGATTCCTCTCCTCAAAATATGTGGTGTTCTTGATCTTGGTCTCCCATTACTGTTCTCTGCCAGAACATCCCAAATAGCCCTGATGATGACGACCCTGATTGCTAAACTTCCAGATCCAGAGGCCTGTAAAGTTTTTGGTTGCTCCTCGTTCTTAAATTTCCAATTACATTACTGCTGCAGTGGTGGATCAGCTTACTGCTGCAGCTCTAGGCTGTGTGTATTGAGAGCCAAGAATGTCTGTGCATCTGCAGAGCATCCAGCACAAGACCTTCATCATGTTTTTGAGTGCCCTTGTTGTAGAAGCATAACAGCACAGTGGCTTGGGAGACACAACAGGGGAGATGTTGGCCGACATTTTGAGCAGCTCCTGCTGAAATTCATGAAAGGAATAAGAAAAAAGGTATTTCTGGAAAGGTTTAATTTGGAGGTGGGAATGGAGACACTTGGAAACTGAGAGCAATGTGATACAAGGCAAGATGCTGAGAGAATCCTGAATAGACCGATAGTTGGGGAGGGGAAAATGATTGTGTTTTCTCATCAAGTAAAGCTTATAAGCTTAGTTCCTGGGCTGCTTTGCATTTGGTATTTCTGTACTAGCTCAGAGTCAGAAGAGGTATATGGTGGGTTTTTTGGGCAATAGAACATTTCCCAGGCTGCCTGCTGGCTGCCAACACATGTTGGATGCTTGGGCATGAATCCTGCAAGACTTTGTGGTACACAGTGAAGAATACCTTGTGCTCTCTGGTATGAGCATGGGGCATGACATAAAGCCAAGGTGAGCAAGAGGCTCTCTGAACCGAGCATCTGAAAGCTGAAGTACCTTGCCCATCTATCTCTGGGCCTTTTGACAGCACTGAAAAAAAAAGCTACCTTTTGAGGAGGATTGTTTTTAAACAAATGTTTTCATCTTACTGGAAGAACTTCTGTTGCCCTGCCAGACCTCTGCTGTGCTGCCAGGAAGGAGTGGCATTGTGCCTCCCTTGTTTTGCTTGCCTATATGTTTACACGCACACACCATCCTATAATCATAAAAGAATGAATCACACCAGCCTCTTTTCTCAGGAACTAGTACTCAGTACTGCTAGAGTGAAATTTACCTTACACATGAGTATAGGAGAAAATCTATAATACCACTTATGTCAAACTAGGCATAAGTCAGCCTTCTGTGGTTTGTGGTTCCAACACTAACATTTAGCAGAATGATGAATGTCAGCCTCTCTGGAGAAGGCACTTGATTCAGTTGATTTTGCTTTTGGGTTTTATAGGGAATCATTTAGCAAGGATGGGAGAAAAGAGGAATGTTTGTTCTGTGAACCAAAGGCAAGGCAGTCATTCCAACACAGAAAGTCTGTGCCCAAGGAGCAAAGAAGAGAGGGCATGCAGATTTCTATGCAGTGCCTATGAGTCATGGGAGATGAAAGGTCAGAGGTGAGCTTTTGTGATGCAGATGGAGCATGCAGAGAGGAAAGCATCCTGTGGTACAGTAATGCAATGTCAACATTTTACAATTAATTCATCTGAAGGCGTTTAGGTGTAGAGGAACAAACTACCTAGCTGTAGTCTCTGAGCTTGTTCCTATTTAATACTCTTTTGAGTGAATTCCCTTAGATTTCCCCACTTCCTAAACACCAAGAAAATAGAATATCTCAGACTGAAAGCTCCCAGGAGAAACTTGCATCAGAATGTCCCAGTCAGTTTGACATGACAAATGAATATCTTCTGATTTCTGAAATGTATTTGAGTAGTGTCTAATGTTCTTTTTCTAAATTGTGATTCTTGTGAATGACAAGGATCTGACACGGAAAATCCAATGGTACAGAGTTTGATGCACTGTGACCGTATACTTAGTAAATACATATACTAAAAGTATAATTCATAATGATGCATAATATTAGCCTATAGGACCCTTTGTCTGAAGAGTTCAATAGGTGGCTTTTTCAAAGGAGCCTCAGAGATTTTTACTTCTTTCAAACCGTCAGCTGAAATGTGGTACCAAAGGGAGTATATGTCATTATCCTCTTCCTTCGAATGCTGCAACTGAGGCACAGATGTAATGTGACTTGGTCAACATCATACAGCCTGCCACTGGTAGAGCAATAGATAAAAGAGTGACATCCTACCTATTGCTCCATCTCTTTTTGTTGCTCTTCCTTCTGGCAGGGAGAGCCTATGTTTTCAGTACAGTGTAAGAGTCTGAACTAACTGATGTTCTTACTGGAGAATTCTAGACATTCCTGGAACTACTGCAACCTTGTTTCTCTAGGGAGTTTTCTTCTTTACCAGTAGTATTTACCAATTTCTTCTTGGTTTATCCTTGATTTCTTCATACATTCCTGTCAAGCTGACAAGGGGTTGAGTATAAAAACCAAACTTTGGAAGATTGCACAGGTTACGTCCAAAGTGTATCTTAACTTGCCAGCTGAACTGTTGCTGATGGGTATGAAATGCCCCCCTACTTTCTCTTAAGAATCAGTTCAGGTGAGGAAATGAAGGAAAAATACAGAACAGATCCTACTCCCAAGCAATCTAAGTAGCTGAGTTTGAGGCTGGGGACTGTTCAAACGAAGATCAGTCCTGAACAAACAGTTGGTGTTGCAGCTTGTTTTTGAATGTGAGCAAGGTCTGATGGGCATTTCTCTGCTTTGTGCTGTTTCTGTTGGATTTCTGTCAAAGATATTAGGAATTGCATCAGAAGAGCTGTGTATCTTAGGAGATATCTTCCAGTTATGGATCCAGTTAAAACTTAAACTTTACTGGATGTGGGGAGGGAGACTCTTTGATGAAGTACATGTTGCTCTGCACATTCCAGAGGTTAATGTTTCACTTTCGCATGTTCTCACATTTTTAGTAAGGATTAATGGCCTGGCCCACAGGAACTAAAATCAGTAGTGTTGTCAGGTGTATTAGTGTGCTGCCAGTGCTGCAGCTTTGCTTTAGCTAGGGAGTTATTCAAAGCCTCTTTTCCTTACATAGCTTAGCCCTTGCCTACCCTACAGAAGAAAGGTTTCTGCTAGCATTATTGCTTTGCCTCATGCATGACACAGAAAAGAGCTTTGTCAGCTTGGCTTATTTGCATCCATAGCAAGAGTTTTGCTGGCATAATGATGTCAGATGAGGGTTTGCTGCAAAATGACATAAGCTAACCTCAATTATTGATCAATCTGTTTCATCAAATGTTTCTGACCACATAGAAAGTGGAAGAGTAATGTACTCGTGACATGTCCATAGAAAGTTTACTCATGACCTGCCCTTATATCCATGCAAAGTATTCCTGTTAAGCAGCAAAACAATTTGGAATTGTGTCATGAAGTTAGTCTTTAGTGAAGGAATTTGAGTATGAAAATGAAGTGCTAGAATTACGTTTCAATTAGTAAAACATGGGAGATCAAAAGACAGGAGCTGAAGTTTCAGCTGACTTTGGTACAGGAGGTGGAGGAGATGTTATTTTATCATCTGTGTACTGAAACAATCACTAGACTCCTAAATTTTTTTCTTTAACGAAATTCATATAGCAAAGCAATAGAATCCTACAGCTATAATGAACCTAGAAGTACAAACTGTGTGGATTTTTTTTTGTAACTCTGTCCACAAATCAAACAAATACAGGTTTTAGTTAAGATCACATTTATTACAATATATTATCTTGTTCTCTGGAACTCTTCTCAGTAGGCAGACAGCACCTTACAGGTGTTCTAGGTCAGCCCCAGTGCACACATTTTGTTGGGGGATGAATGTAAAGGATAATTCACATATTAACAGTTAAGTGGTATTGAGCTACTGAAGTTGCTGCACTCTTAGAAAGTTTACAAAAGTAACTAATGGCCAAAGTCTGATTAATAAAGTATATAGGTAGATTGAGCATACATTTTAAAGCAAGCATTGATGAGCAAACATAGATACTGGACCTTTCTATGCAGAAGGCGTAAGAGGCATCTTTTTGCAGGGCTGTTTGAACTATGTACTGCCACCATGCTCATAAGCTAAAGAGAATCCACGGAGCTAGAACAGTGTGGTCTAACCCAGTCTAACTCCCTCCAGCTGCCACTGGAACAGCTACCTAGGGAAGAAACCAGCAGCAGAGGTTGGTGTCACTGCTGGGCAGTGTAGCCAGCAGGCTGGTGTGTTGCACCAGTAATAGAGCATTGCACTGAATCCCGACTGAGCCATCCGCACATGACCCTCAGTCCTGGTGCTACGGCCATCTGTGCTTGCTTTGCGGCAGGACCATCAGGAGCGGGCTTTTCTTTCCTGCATAATGAACCTGACTCCTGCTGAGCTTCTGTACCTGCAAGGGATGTGCGATGTGCTGTTGTTCAGAAAATGAGAGTGTTTACAGGTGTAGAACTATATTTGTATAGGCAAATTCAGAAAATGCAATGGGGATTGGAGCAATATAGCCTGTGCTTTGGGCATATAAAAAAGGTAATTGGTAACCCAGGCCCTAAAGAATGGAAATATTAAAGCAACAGTCCTTGCACACATATGTGATCTAATCCATCTCCATTCAAGAATGAGCAAACTAAGACAGGACACAGAGTATTGATGGACAAACATAGCTGAGTCCAAAGTCGTCAGTAGAGCAGTGGTGATACTCACGGAGGTTACTGTGGCAAGAATTTCTGGCTGTCTTTTTCTTATTCTGTTAGCCAAATGCGGTCCCATCCTAACGGATGCTGTGATCTTAACTTCGGCTGTCCAAAGCCTGATGTTCTCAGCTTATGATGAAAGTAAATGAGCTTCTTTTGCTTTGCTTGGCTTTGTAGTTCACTGAGCTTAGTAAACTCTTGGTTTGGGTGAATACTGAGAAGAAATAGGATATACACTTTTATTTGTCACTCCTTACGTTGCATTAAAGACATTGCTAAGAATCAGTCTTATACCATCAGATAGAAATACAGACAAGAGTAGATTTGGAGAGTCAGGACCTGTCATATGCTAATATTAATAATATTATTGGAGAGAGAGAAGTTGCAAAACTGTGCTGTTTATGTACGTGTGTATAAAACAGGCACTTTCAGCCTAGAAGTGAGTGGGGTGCTCATCACCAAGGAAGGTAGAGAGAGAATGTACTTACTTTCTTGGCATGTAGGGTTTGAAAGCTTGGTAGGCAGAGAGTTAATAACATGGAGCATGCAGAGCTTAATGTATTCCACAGTGCTGTGATATGCCCTCTGACTCTTGACATGGCTGTAATAGTGATGAGAGAAGCACCTTTCCTTCTGTATTTGAGTACCTGCTCCAAGCTCAAGAAATAAAAGGACTCAGCTCCCTATGTAACTGTGTCCCCCAACACACTTTCTTTTAATGAAACCAGTTATGCTTCTTTTGGAAATATCTGCTACCTTTACCAGCAGGAACAGGCACCACTGGGTTTGAGGCTAGAACTTCTTCTAACTTAACCCCATTTCAGTCTGACTTCGGGATCATTAGTGAGTCTTCAGCCTTCTCGGTAATTATTTTTTCTCCGTTAGTCTTTTAATTTTATTGCAATCTTCAAATAGAGAAGGGCCCAGCAGTGAATATTACACTCTAGCTGTGCTTTCAGGTAGGCCGTGGTCATTTAATCATGGTGTGCAAGGGCTGGATCTAGATTTTTAGAGCTCTAATTAGCAGGGGTTTTTTTTGGCTGTAGTAGCTTATTTCCCACTTGACAAGTGTCATCTCTTTGGGAGCAGCAGTCACTGTATAAATCTGCTTGCCTGACCCTGAAGGCTAGACTATTGCTATGAAATGCGTGTGTGTGTGTGTGTATTTTGAGCGATGGGGAAAGACTGAGCTGCTGCTACCCACCACAAAAAGCCAGGCTGCTGCAGCTGCCAACAAGGGAGGCAAAAAAGGATGATGAGGTTTGAATGTTGAGCGGGTGGGCTGGACGACTCCTCCCAGGTCCACCACTCCTCTGTAGCAGTGAGCCAGCTGGCTGTCAAGTGTGAGTAGGACAGGAGGAGGCAGGCAACTAAGGGGCAGCGTTTGTTACTTGAACTGTATGGAAAAGGCAGCGAGCTCAATATGATACAACCAGATTTTGTATTGTCTCCGATTTTCTTTCTGTTCTAATTCTTTGTGCTTGCTGCTCTTTGGCTTTGGTCTACTCCTATTGGTGTTGTCAGTCGCACTGAATATCTGTGCTTTGGGATTGTTTTCTTTCCCTCCTTCCTTCAAACTGCACTGGCAGAATTCATTTAGTTCAGGATTAACAGTGGGTGTATCTAGATTCCTAAGCAATTCGATGGGAATAATATAGGTATATGGAAAGAAGCAATTTAAGCTCTGAATTGCTTATCACAAGGTTTTATACTCTTTGAGCTACAGTTCCATAAGTGGATGTGTTAGAAATAGTAATATTAGAGCTCAAAGATGCGTTAGGGTCTGCCCCCAGCCCCTGCTTCTAGTAGCTGTCTAGATGTAGATGTAGTAGCACAATGAGATGAATGGTGTTTATTTTAACAGGTCTTAGGGGAACATCAGGAGGATTGCTGTATTGCATACTGTGGCTACTGGTGACTTAACATCACCAGAAGGGGGAAAACTCAAATGCTCCTACTTCCTAAGCAAATCTTAGCAGTTGAGCACTTAACACTTCAGGGAGAGCATCAGTTATCTGTGATCTGCATGGCACTGATGACACAGAACTGAACAGTAACGACTGCATCCAGGACAGCAGTGATGCATAGTGTGCGAGTCACCAAGCTCCTCTGGCCAGGGTGGAAATGACTGAGAGGTGGTGTCTCAGTTCTAGCACCCTGACAGGTAACTGTGGGTGATGGCAGCAAAGCTTTCTTACTGTATCAATGTTAGCAAGCAGAAGGAATACAGAGGTTTGGGAATGGTGGCAGAGATGAAAAACGGCATTTAGAAATGGGGCTTGAGAATGGCATAATCATTCCTGTTAAATCTGTGCCTTTCTGATTATTAGCCATTTTAAGTGGAATGGGTTTTGCATCTAGAACAAGTCTCTGAACAGATGATTAATGGTTTTATCTGTAATAACTTTACATTTTATAGAACCCTGCTAGGAGTCCGCATCTGGTGAGCCAAGCTATTTAAAGCTGTGTTAATTCTGTTAATTGCTCTACGTTTATTTGGATTGCTGGCACCTGCGGGCTTTAGGATAATGTAGGGGGGTTATATTCTCTCCCTCTTTCTAGCTGAGAAAAATGGAGAGGACCATTTCCTCAGCTAGGAACAGCAACCTTGGCAGAACATCCTGGCTGGATTGGTTGTCCTTGAGATTTCCCTCTTTTACTACAGCTGAATGCAGTGAGATGCCAGCCAGAGGCAAGATGTTCCCTTGATTGGGGCAGGAGGTAGGCAGACAATCTGCTTTTGCATGCACTTGTCATCATCAGGCAGCAGCAGCAACAGGGAATGAAGCCAGTGATTTTTAGAAGGCTGATCAGGTCCATCCCATTCTGATCCTGTTTCTTAGCTGCCTTCCAGTGTTCATTTTCCAGTTTGGGTTTGGTTGTGAAGTGTTCTAAGAGGTTTCAAGCCCTGAACAGATGTGAAGATAAGTATGCTGATGCTTTCTGATCTTTTGTCAAAGAAAAGATCCAGCAGTGGAATTCAGAACATTTGAGGTGACTAAAACATTGCTGTGAAATGCTAGGAGGGCAGCACAGTTGTTTTCATGTTTGCAGCTGGATTGAACAAACCACTGGAACAATCTGAACCAGGCTCTGATGACAAACTTTTTCCCAGTCTTTTGCTCTCGTACCTCTGGGAAGATTCTCATGTGGGCAGCAAAATGGAGAAGCAAAGGGTTTCACTTGCATTAACTGCTGACTTAGAAGTGCAGCAGTGTTGTGGATGGAGTGAGAGAGAAGAAAAAATACACTTTATTGATATAAACCAGTGAGTTAACAAGGTTCAATGGTAAATGTGACAGTGGTTTAACAAGGTTAGATGGCAGGGTACACTTGATTATTTACTGCATAGAGGACAGGGTCAGACAAAAACTGTCAGGGAGACCCTCCTGTTGATTCATGAGGTTCAGAAAGGACCCCCTTGCTTTCTAAACTCCTTCTCAGAGAGGAGAAGGTAGCTAAGATTTCAGAGTTTAGCATGCTGTTAGTTACTTACCGAGAATCTGTTGCAGCAAGGAATCTCTCAATCTCGAGGAATAACCTTGAGAGGCATCCTTACTCAAGGGGAGATCCTGGTGTGCAGCCTGCTGCCGTGCAGGAGAGCTCAAGGGGCTCTTGGACTGCTCACTATTTATGGGGGTAAGATGATTAACTCATAGTCATATTTACATACCGACTGCAGATGTTAGTCTCTTCTAAATTTGGCTTGAGTCGGACATTGACCAGCACTGTGGTTAGGTGGATGCATTGCCATAAATTAGCCCTTGGCTATTGTGTTGTTAGCTGTCTCCCCCGAATCCACTTTGAGCTAGATGCATCCATAACGACCAGACACATCCATCATGACTGCCACTGGTGATTATTGCTTGAGCAGGGTTAAAGGAAAAGGTCAGGTGGGGTGGGGAGCACACCGCCACAGGCAGATCCTGAAAGGCTTGTTACTTGGAGGTTTTTAGCTAATATGAGCTCAATATGGCTGTTATCTGAGTGGGTAGGAGAAAGGGTGGCTATTGTGGTTTATGTAGGTACCAGTTCTCTCTCAGACCTCTGATATGGATTTCAGTCTACGCCTCAACTTTGGCAATGCTAGGACATCTCCCCAACAAATCAGACGATTAATTAAGACGACCTGTTCACCTTCTGTTATTTGTTTTATGGCTGTCTTCAAACCCACAATTTTTGTTGAGAAGACCAGTGAGACGCTAGGGTGAAATCTGTCCTCCTGATACTGATGATGTGACCACAGTTGGGTTTCTGCAGCTGCCCTATAACGCTTTATGGCCACTGACTAAATGGGATGTTGGTTGTAGCCTCCCAAAGGAGGGGCTGTCACATCACCCATCTGAAAGGTGTAAAGAACTGTTAAAGAAAACCACCTGTAGCACAGGGGAAAGCTTTCTCAAGTTTGACAAACCATGATCCTTGTGACTTGTCACTCCTAAAGGACAAGACTGCTGTGCTTGTCATTTCTCTCAAGTAGAAGCTGTTACTGGGGATGCCCAGTTCATTTATTCTATCCAGGTAATGGTTAAACAATCAATTGCAATATTAAAATTGGTTACAAAGCAAAGCTCAAGAAAAGTATATGCTGTTCTCATATTTAAGAATGGGTTCTTCCTCTGCAGCTTCAATCTTAGCAAACTAGGCAAGCCGTCAGCCGAGCAATTTCCTCCATTTCCCTGGTTTGTATTCCAGGGCTGATTTGTCCTGAAGTTGCCTTCATCTGAGGTAACAAGAACACTGAATGCTTTCATTCTCCTTTACCCAAGCTTGGTTTGCTTACTTCTCTCTCTGTGTCTGAGCTTGCTTCCTGTTATTCATGACTGCACAGTAGGACATCACATAGAAATGCAGTGTTGTCACTTCCTCTCTTCTTCTCCATTCTTTTCTTAATATGTATTTCTAGTATGTTGTCTTAATTAGCATATGCTTAGCTCTTCTGGCTTCAGGCTAGTTTTCCTGTTTACAACCTCTGTGACACATTTTGTTAGAACTTCAAAAATCATATATCACAGGAGAAATTAATTATGCATGTAACTTATTAGGTTAATAACTTTCATCTCATTGTGAGCTTCACATAAAGTCTGTATGTTACACATTAATAATTCAAATGACAGCTTTGACATTGAGTGTGTTTTCTAAATCACTACTTCTATTCCTTCTTAGGAGTTTTGGGTCTGTGTGGAAACCACAGCTGTTTTTTAAAAACTTGATTGCAGCTCTGTTTCCCCATTCCTCCTGGAGGCTGGATTTGCCAGTCCATCCAGCAGAGAACAAATAAGTGTTGGTTGTCCCCTTTGGTTTTGCAACTGGAGCTTATGGGAAAGACTTGTTTTGTATGACACCTTTTGGTAAGAATCATAGAATAGTTTGGGTTGGAAGGGACCTTTAAAGGTTGTCTAGTCCAACCCCCCTGCAATGAGCAAGGACATCTTCAACTAGATCAGGTTGCTCAGAGCCCTACCCAGCCTGACCCTGAATGTTTCCAGGGATGGGGCATTTACCACCTTTCTGAGCAACCTGTTCCAGTGTTTCACCATCCTCCTTGTAAAAAATTTTTTCCTTATATCTAGCCTAAATCTCCCCTCCTTTAGTTTAAAACCATTACCCCTTGTCCTGTCACAACAGGCCTTGCTAAAAAGACTGTCCCCATCTTTCCTATAGGCCCCCTTCAAGTACTGAAAGGCCGCAATAAGGTCTCCCCGCAGCCTTCTCTTCTCCAGGCTGAACAAACCCAACTCTCTCAGCCTGTCCTCGTAGGAGAGGTGCTCCAGCCCTCGGACCATTTTTGTGGCCCTCCTCTGGACCCGCTCCAACAGGTCCATGTCCTTGTTGTGCTGAGGGCTCCAGAGCTGGACGCAGTACTCCAGGTGAGGTCTCACCAGAGCAGAGTAGAGGGGCAGAATCACCTCCCTCGACCTGCTGGCCACGCTTCTTTTGATGCAGCCCAGGATACGGTTGGCCTTCTGGGCTGCCGAGTGCACATTGTTGGCTCATGTCCAGCTTTTCATCCACCAGTACCCCCAAGTCCTTCTCCGCAGGGCTGCTCTCAATCCACTCATCCCCCAGCCTGTATTGATATTGGGGGTTGCCCTGACCCAGGTGCAGGACCTTGCACTTGGCCTTGTTGAACCTCATGAGATTCACACGGGCCCACTTCTCGAGCTTGTCCAGGGTCCCTCTGAATGTCATCCCTCAGGCATGTCAACCGCACCACTCAGCTTGGTGTCATCTGCAAACTTGCTGAGGGTGCACTCAATCCCACTGTCTACATCATTGATGAAGATAGATATTAAACAGTATTGGTCCCAATACAGACCCCTGAGGGACACCACTTGTCACTGATCTCCATCTGGACATTGAGCTGTTGACCACTATCCTCTGGATGCGACCATCCAACCAATTCCTCATCTACCAAACAGTCCACCCATCAAATCCATATCTCTCCAATTTGGAGAGAAGGATGTTGTGGGGGACCATGTCAAAGGCCTATATCTGAAAACCGCCTCCTCAAATACCCCGGCAAGTCTAACAGGGCAGCTGTGTAGCAATACTCCCCTAAAACCATTTCACAGACTCCCCTTATCTGGAGTGCAGCATATGAACTTTGGTGGTAGTGCCAAGGACTTACGAATAGTATTGGCATTTTATTTTAACTGTGGCAGCCAGGAGCTTCCTTGGACTTATTGAGGCCTCAGTGAGTGTGTGGACAAGAGAGTTTTGGTAAATGTAGCCTACCTTTCAAAAGTCTTTCAGTGAGGTGTCTCACCAAAAGGTTCTTCAAGAATTAAAAAAGCAATGGGTAAAGAAAGAAGGTCCCTGAACAGAGGAAGAACTGGTTGGAACGTAAAAAACAGAATGTAGGACTAAACAGGCAGTTTTCCCATGGGAAGGCCCCAGCAGAGGAGACCTCTGGGATCTGTGCTGAGGTCTGAAGATTCATTAGTGGAATTATAAATGGAAAGGGATGTGGATGGAGAAGGCATACGTTTTGCTGAGAATATGACAGTATTCAGGTGAGGACTGTCTGCAGAACTGCAGAGGATGACCCAGTAATGCTGAATGACTGGACAAAGAAATGGCAGATCAAATTAAATGTATGTAAATACAAATTGAGGTATATATATTGGGAGGGAGGGAAAACAGTCCCAATTTCCCATATGCAGTGATGGGCTTTGAGTTGATTCTCATGTTTTAGTAAAGAATTCTTTGAAAATACTTGCTCGGTGGTCAATATTGCTCAAATAAGCGCAGCTATGTTAGAAATTTTTAGGAAGGGATTAGAGAAGAATACAGAAAATATAATGACGTCATTAAATAAAACCACACTGGACACTGTAATTCTGCCCTTTTAATCTCAGAAAGGGGAGAAGGGCAACAAAGATCATCAAAGGTCATGAAAGAGACTTCTCTACAAGGAATGGCCAAACAGACTATGGCTCTTCATAACAGAATTGATGGGGAAAGGATATGATAGTGGGACATAAAATCATATGTCACACAAGGAAAATCTTTGATGGTATATAAAGTACAAAGACATCAGCTTCTGCACGCAGAGTCTCCCAGCTCCAAATAAGTGGTGTCTGTGAAATGGTTTTAGGGGAGTATTGCTACACAGCTGCCCTGTTAGACTTGCCTGGGTATTTCAGGAGGCAGTTTTCAGATACAGGATGCTTATCCAATGTAATGTGGAGGATTTTATGTTTAAGTATTTCCTGGTGCGGCTACACCGTTTCTAGGCTCCCCATAGTATTTTCAAGTAGATATTCCATTTGCTTTGCCTTATATTAACTACAGTGTGCCGCAACCCTTCATTGCAAGTATTGCATAGCAAGGTAATGCTCCTGAAGGCTTGCACACAGCTGAAGGGGAAGGCAGCTGAGTAGGGGGATATCAGAGGAGCAGAGAGTCAATTTGGTATAAGGTCTAACATACAGGTTTGTGTAAAATTAGGCAGTAATGTGTAGATGTGGAAGTGAGATATGTGTGTGGGAGGAGCTGGAGGAACAGGGAGAGAAGGGTTTAGAGAAGGCTGGAGTGCCATGTGTTGATTGGAGGTGTAATGATGCCCATTTGAATGAAAACAAATGTTCATGTGTATGTCAGGCAGCCTACATTTGAGGAAGTTGCTTTAAGTGAAAAGAGCAATAAGGAGGGCTAGATGAATCCTCGATGTTTGCAGAGAGATGCAAGATAGGTTGGCTTCTTTCACCATTTGTAATTGTTAAGGCCCCCAACACAATCGATCCAAAATGAGGATATTAACAAGCAGAGCTGTAAAACTGCATCTGAACTTCATTGCAAAGGCATCTGCCTTTCAGTGCTGAGTGATCTTTCCATGTATGGAACTGGGAGTTCTGTAAAGGCTTGGAGGGAGCATTTCCAGTAGGGAAATCTCTCCAGATCAGTATGGGCTGCGGTAGCAGCAGACAAATCCTAGGCTTTAATCTGGGCTTGGGAATCTTTCCATCCAGGACTAATGTTCACATTGTGATTATGTGTATTTCTTTCCCTGTGGCTGCAACTGTGGAAGTAACTGTTAAGAAGGTTTATTACTGCCCAACTGGGCCCTTTTTCTGAGCGCTGAATCTATGTGGGGTTGTCTGTTACAGGAGACTTAAAACCCAAGGAGTGTTTTTTTTATTGCCTCAAAAAGGTGGACTGGTGCTGTGTAAGAAAGGGATGAAAAGAGACTACCCTACTGGGACAAACACCAGAGAATCATAGCTATTAGAAATAGTAAACACCTATCAGGTCACCTTGTCCATCTTCTCCTGCCAGGAGTGCCATTGTTCCCTTCAGTGTATTAACTCAGAAGCGTTTCTACAAAGAGCCGTTTGCCATGGGACTGTGCTTGTTGTTTTCTGTGTTCGGTTTGCTGTGGCTAAAGATGTCTTAAGGACAAGTAAGACTTCTTCTTGCACCTGGGTTTATTTGCATTTTGAGTACTGGAGACTTAACCATAAAAATAAATATAAAAAGCAACTAAAATGCAAAGAATTATTATTTGGAGAATGAGATGTATTAGCACTATTTAGTTAATTAATTACTGACTTCCTCAACTAAGAGATCGTGAGGAAAACTGTCAAAAGTTGTCCAACAGACAAGTGGCAGGATCAGGAATAGAAAACAGGAGCTGTAACTCCTGATTTGTTGCTCAACTTGGCAGAAAACAAATGCCTGCTACTCAAAGTGAATCTGCAGTCAGCTGTCCTGTTGCTAATTGAGTGATTTGTGGCATGTAAGGGTTTCAAAATGTCAGAGACTTTTAAGACCAAGCGAACCACCATACTCAGCTAGCTCAGCCTTCTGTTGGTTATCTAATTATCCCTACTTAGACATAGTTTCAGAGTGTTCATAAGCAAGAAACAGCAAGCCTCAGTTTCTCCTACTTCCCCCACATTAAATCTAATAATTTTGAGCCTCTTTTGGGGAGTTGTGTTTTAACGAAAGTTAAAACACAAAACATGAGTTGTTGGACTCGATGATCTTAAAGGTCTTTTCTAATCAAATGATTCTATGATTATGATTCTATGAATCTATGAATGAGCCTTGGTGTGAAGGCATTTAAAGACAACGTGTTACTTTCCTTGATAAGTTGTTGTGATGTTTAATTGCCCCCTGCTTTAAAAAGAAACTGGGCCTTATATCCGTTTGGAATTTATCTGACAAAAGCTCCCAAATGTTGATTCTTGTGATGCAGTTTTCTACTGGAACAAAGATGCTTCAGAAATTCAGTGTTTTTCCTGTATTTGCTATAATCAAGTCCCTTCTTTATCTATCTTTTGAAAAACTAAACAGATGGAGTTCCTTGTCTTTTACTGTAAGGCGTTTATTCTAGTTCTCAAATCGTGTTGAAGCTGCTTAGTGTATTCTTTGCAATTTTTTAGGGTCCTTTCTTTAAGAAAACACAGACATTAAAATTATACCTAGGGTTTAAGTGCATATCATACCAATGCTATGTATTGCTTATTCTAGTCATATATCCTGAGACTGAACTGGTCCTTTTGGCTGTAGCGCTTTACTGGGAGTTCACACTTTCTCCTCCAATGTTTCCTAAATTGTTTTCAAAGTCGCAGCTTTGCAGAGTGCAGCTCCCCCACGGCTTCCCCTTCCTGGTTCTGTAGTTCATGGCCTGTCTTCCATGTTCATAAGCTCATATGTTTTAGTATTCTACTGTTTTAAAACTTGCTTGGATTGAAAGGGGCTGGACTTCCACGCTCTATGAATCACTTTGTGTGACTGCTGCATCTTTAAAGTTATTTAGTGCTCTGCCAAACTTGGTGTTACCTTCAAGTATCAGCTTCAGCACTTTTTATATTTACTTCTAGGTAAATGATAAAATATTTAATACCTGTGCATCAAATATGGATCCTTATGGTGCATTAGAAATGCCTCTTTTCAGTAGTGATACCCCACTGACAACTACTTTTTGAGATTTGTCAGCTGAGGACTATCTATCTATCTAACATTATGTCCTATTTTGTTCTTGTATGCTGTTAATTTAAGCAGAGCTGTCTTCTGGTGTTCAGTCAAATGCCTTAAAAAAATGTTTCATCTGTTCCTTTACCATTGTTATTCAAATGATATCAGGTTTATTTGACAGAAATTCATTTTACACAGGAAGGTCTAATGACATTAAGTATTGTATTCCTATCCTTTAATGTTTTTATTAAGCACTTTGGGTTGAAGATGTTGTGCTATTTCCTCTAGGGTTGATGTTTGCTGTAGGCTAAACCCTTCTATAGTGATACATCTTGTCCTGTTTGGCTTTTTAAAAAAGTCACACAATATTACCATTCTTTTATTCTTCTGTTATCTTTTTGTTATTCCAAGATTAAAAATAAACCTCAGTGGATCAGAAATCTCCTCATTCAGCTCTTTTAAGACTTTGGAGCAAGTGACCCAGGTCTGTGAAATTAAAAATAAAACATATTTATTCCTGGTAGCTGATCAACATCCTCTTTTGTTCTCATGGATTGCAAAATACTTTGTCATCCTCTTGTGATATAAGCACTTACGTTCTTCATGTATTTATATCTGACAGAGAAAAAAATGTTTGCTGTACAATTCATAAATTTTATAAGCTGAACCTTTTAAACAAACCATTGCCTTCTTGGGGTTTTGGTGGACTTCTGTATCAAGATACATCCTTTTTTTCTAACTACTAATGCATCCTATCATGATTTAAAGACTTCATTGGTTAATTAGATCACTAGGAAACATTGCACATTACTTCCAGACTGAACAGTTGTGATTTGGCTAGCCACCATATGTGATTAGGCTTTTGTCTCCTAAATTAAAGCAAACCTCCTCTGTCAGAGAACTTCCTCCTGTGCAGATTTCCTGTAACATGTAGATTTGGATCACCCTGTAACCTACCTTTGGGTGAAATAGATGGAATCCCTTGGATAGCTCACCTATCATATTGTAAGACTGAGACTTGAAATCACTGTAGTGCTTTTCTGTGCTCTTTGAAGTTTTTTAACATCTTTTTAAAAGCACAGGCAAGATAACAGGCCACAGTATTACTAAACAGTTTCACTAATACTATATACGTAGTCAATGTCTTTTCTCTGTATTTTCTTGATAGTTTCCTGCTTAGGCACTGAAGAATCACATTAGCCCTCTTAGCAACTGCTTTACAAAGGCATTTCATGTTCAGTTGGTTATGCACCAAGACACGCGCTCTTTTCGTAGTCACTATTTGCAAGGCTTAGATACGGTTCCCATTGTGTGAGAATTACTTACAGTCTTTGATCTTAAATCTATAATCTAGTACTGGGCTTAACTGAAGTGAGAATGTGTCTGAGTATGCATTATTATATGCATGTCAGAGTGATAAGTAAACTGAATATTAGATATCTTCTTGTCCTTTTCCAGAATCCACC
>VYZW01043375.1:22823-36332 GCA_013401315.1 Balaeniceps rex | reverse complement strand
GTGGTGCTTGGTTGCCAACTGGGGTTAAACCACAACAAATTGAAAACACTTTAATGGGCGAGACACTTCCATGATCCCCCATCTGACCAGACCTTTCCAAACCAGGTAGTTTCGAAACTACCGCTGCAAGCACTACAGCCAGAGCTTCCCCTTCAGCGCTGGACTGCAGCGGGATGCTGCTCTCCTCAAGGGACCGCAGCAGTGCCACAACACTGGGCTTCACAGCCCTTCCCAAAACAGTCCTCCACTGTGCCACTGTAAAAAATGTCCAGCATACTCCCCTAAAACAGGACGACGTGTGTCTGATAAAACTGCACTACCATGATAGAACGAATAGATAGTATTATATACCTGATTGCTTTAAAATTAACTTCCAGAATGAAAAGGAATTATTTTGTCACACATATGGAAAAACTCACCTGTGTTACTCTAATACACTGATCTTGAGTACCTCCATTATTAAATTAACAAACAGATTCAAATAATAAGAAAAGTATTTTCATAGAAGTAAGATTTTTTTTTTAGCAATATAAAAAGTAATTATAATAAAAAGTTAGGTATACACTGAAAAGAGGATAGTGCACTACTTTGTAAAATGTACTAAATGCGACCAAACCACTCTTCTATTAAATACACCACAAAGGATCTAAAAGACCATATTAAATATTTGATATAAGCCTATAATGAAACAAAACCCTTCAGTCTGCAATAGAGAGCTATGTGTTATATCAGAATACAATAGAAAGACTGAAAATCAGATACCAGCAGACTCTTTGTAACTTTTTTTTTAACTGTCAATACTAATATTTTCTAAGGTCCAACATGATTTTTTAAAGTGTAATTAATGCTGCATTCTTCAAATTAAAGTGAGAAACACTAATTATATTAGACTGTATCACAAACTTTGCATTTTCAAAGTGTTTTACCATCTAAGGTTAAAAACCTAGCACCAGCACTAATAATACACAAATACAGTAATATAATGCTGCACACAGAAAATACAGTACAGTGTATGTATGGAAAACATACTACTGCAACATCATTAAAGTGAAAAGAAAGAAAAATAACAAACAATAACTAATTAATAAATTGCTAATTTTCTGTCACAAGCTTCAAGAGCATCTCCTAAATTATACTACCCCTTCCAAACACATCACTGTTTTCATTACTGGAATGAGGACATGAAAAGTCTTTCATTTAGTCATCCATATTAACAAATTAAAAGCTAATGAATCAGAAAGCATAGTTCAAATATACTGCAGTCCTACCAAAACAATAGTAGGGTGAAAATGGCCACAGAGAGCCTTAGAAGCAACAGCAAAAGTTCAGCCACAGCCTTTAAAAGTCTTGTTCCTCAGGAACAAAGGATTAAACATTACAACCCATTGTAAAGTCGCACTCTGCTACTACCACATTAGGTATCCTCTTCAACTTTACTGCTTTTTAATTCAATAGAAAAAAAATACTTTAAAATTGTCCCCTCCCAGTCACGACCTGAGAGCTGCTATTCTCAGCATGTGAAAGCATGAGAAAGTCTAGATAGGAGTCTATAGTTTAGTGGCTCCTCCACAGCAGTTTGCTCACTGTGGTATACTATTATCCTCAAGTAAACAGAGATGTATTATGAAGAGAGATAAGCCACCATACATTCATTATAGTGCAGAATGATGATGAGGAATAATAATAATGTGGAATAAATCATCCAGTTTAAATTCACATACTGTTTGCACCTTCAAGAAAAAAAAAAAAAAAAAGTATATTCAATTGTAAACAGCTGGTTGTATAATAACAGTTAATACTCCAGTAGGAAAGAATACTGAAAACAGTATTTCTGAGTTTACAGGTACATAGCAGAAACAACCAATGATGCTGGTCTCAAATATTATTTGATCCTTTTATCATTCCAGCTCTAACCATCCTTTGCAAAAAGTAGCAATGCCATAATAGGCACTATTTTAAAATAATTTATGAACAAAACAGCTCTTTTTTTATACCTGACATCTCCACAAACCATAATTAACAGACCTGTTTCTGACATACGTATGAATGCAGGTGTATGCACTCTGTGAAGTCCCTCTCCCACAACCCATGTTCATACAGCCTCCAAAAGCCTACATAACCCAGACAAAAATGCATTATTCAGCATTTGCTGGATTCTCCAGCAAGTTATCTAATTTAGACCTAATAATGTGAGGCTCTATCACCCCAATTAGCACCAGTGAGAATCTGATTGACAGAAGAGAATGAGAGCAGCCCAACAGACGAGGGAAATCAGCATGTTTCAAGGTCGAGAGAGCAGCTCAAGTTCGAATGGGAGCATCTCCTACACGCACCGAAGTTGTAAAGAGGCTCTGCACCACTAATTTATATAAAGCATGTATAACTGTAAAGCTTTAAGAATTACTTTTGGTTGCTCAACACGGTATAAAACATGCAGAGGTTCTTCTGAATAAACATGATCTATCTCTACGCTCCCTGTCCGTACTCAGATGGACTAAGAAGTAGCTTTAATCTTATTTCTGGTAACTGACTACTGCAGAGCCTCATAAAGAAAAATGCCATAATACAAACATGAAGTTTCACTTCAAAGAACAATCTTAAAATGCCTTGTGTTTCACTAGTCAACCAACATGCCTTCACAATCCTTGAAGGAAATAACATGCAGAAATTTTGTTGAGTGTACACTGAGGGCTAAGGATCCTGTACGTGGCAAGTAGTTTAGCTGTTTAAATTTACAGAAATATTAGACTTTTTGAACTTCTTTCACTTTTGCTGTGAAATATTGGTACCGCTATTGTCAATGGCAGTATCCTCACTGAGTCACAATCTTGCTTTTAGTACTTATTTTGTGAGAATTAAGATTTTGCCATTGGGGAGGGAGCTGTTTGGTTTTAGATTTTATTGGCTGTAAACAGAAAAGTTTGTTTTGCTGATCATTTTATAAAAAAAGACCTAATAAGTACCTATCAAGTTGTTGCCCCCCCCCGCCCCCCGTCAGGCTCTGATTTTAAGTTTTAAACCCCTAACACATACGAATCAAAATTAAAGGTATTGAGAAGGTAAATATTTAAAGGCTTGTAAAGACCCAGACAATTTTCAATGTAAAAAAAAAATATTTTAAATGTTGATTATCGATGGAGCTGTCCAACACAACAGATGCCTTTTTTGGCATTTCTGAATGAACCAGCAAGTACTCAAAATTTTACAAGATCACCCAGTGTTAATGTATGTTAATGTATGTATCTATATTTATTTGCATATTTATGTGCATAGGCATGCATACCCGCAACAGAATCTCTTTCCTGAAGAAGTCAAAGTGAATTAATGAAAAACTTTAGACCAGAATGTGATCTTTCCACATGCTTATGTGCAGACCTCTTTGCCCTTTGAGATTCAGAACAATTTAACTCAAATAAAGATATAGCAGAGAAGTTAAACAGAAACTCTGGGGGAATATATATTTAAGCGAGCTAACTCTTCTGGAAGTTGTGAACAGGCGCTATGCCAAAAGCATCAAATCAAGAAAGCACTGGTCTTTTTGTGGTCTGTTCTCTTGTTTTCCTTCCCAATTGCCCTGATTCGAGGTGAGGTGGTTCTGTCCTGTTCTCATTTTACGCTTTATTTTGCTTATTCTGTCTAACAGCAGCAAAGCAATCTTGACAAGCTGCTAGGGGTGAACTGCAGCCATGCCTGTTCATGGGCTCCTCTTGGTTCCCTTGTCTTGCACTCACAGTTTCCTTTATTTCTACTACTTCTCAGTTTCATACTCCTATATTACAGAATTCCTTTTTCCGAGTTACATTGGTCAGATTTTCTACCTATTTTGCTTCAGTCTATCACTTTGCCTGTCTTATGCCTTGCTCTTTCTTGTTTTCCTTCCCCCCACTCCCACCACCACTTTTGCTGTTTCACAGAGGGTACTGTCCATTGAAGCATTAGCCATTAGCTTTATATGAAAACTGTAATCAATGAAATCCTGACTTTTCATATTTGCTAGGAAACGTGGAACAGAACTGTAAAGAGGTAATTAAGTAGGACATATCATTTGGAAAGTCTTTTTTTTTTTTTTAATTTAGAGGTGTATGTTGGATCTCCCAAAGAACTCACTAGATTTTCTTATTTCCTGATGAAAATGTGACTCTGAATAATACATATAGCTAGTACTTTCTGCAAAATTGTGCCATTTACTAAAAAAAGCCTGTCAAATTTTCCATTTAGAAAAGAGGAAAGAGCTGTTTTCACAGGTTTATGCTGTAATGTCTGACTAACTTACATGGCAGATAGCGGTACTATGGAGTGATTCAAGTTGTGTTCTGAAGACCTGTACAGAGTTTAAGGGTTTTTTTGTTGTTGTTTTTATGTAAAGAACATTCTTTCTTCTCAAATACTTTTGGTAACTTTTTAATATTTTAAAATACCATTTCAAGAAGAGACAGTCTCTTTCTTTGTGGAAATTGACTTTTTACTTCATTGCTCTGGGGGAGACTCAGTTAGCACATGAATTCAGCAAAGGCCACCACAACGGTTGGGGTGGGCCCTGTGGGGAGAGGCTGAGGGAGCTGGGCTTGTGCAGCCTGGAGCAGAGGCAACTTCAGTGGGACCTAACAGCAGCCCCCCAGTGCCTATGGGTAGATTAGTGAGCAAACTAAGCCAAGCTCTTCAGTGGTACACAGCTGAACGACAAGAAGAAATGGGCATAAATCGGAGTAAGACAGGACACAAAGCATCACTCTTCTCCCTGAGAATGGTACAGCAATGGTGGAGCAGGCTGCCCACAGATGTTGTGGGGTCTCCATCCTCAGGTTTTTTTAAGAATTGACTGAAGAAAGACCTTAGAAATCTGGTCGGGTATCAGAGCTGACCCCGTTTCAAGCAGCAGGTTGGACTAGAACCTTCTCTGAGATCCCTTCAACTTGAATTACCGTATCAACCTACAAAAACTGAGAAAGCACTCTTCCAGATGCTTCTGTGAAAATATGCTAAAAGAAACAATCAAACCCAGCAGCAAACTGTTCAATATTCAAGTGACCTGCAAAGTTTCTTGAGTATTTTATGAAATTCTCGTGTCTAAGAGTTATTTTATTTATGCATCCTGAAACTAACCGACTAGTAATTTGATATATTTGGCATATAGAATTTTGGTATTTTTCTCAGAAAATAAATCAGTCAAGCACAACCTCACTGCATTGAGCTCTTCACAACGTAGCAGACAACTAGAGGCATCCTTAAATTTAATTTTCATCTGCAGCTTTTCTGCAACTGAGCACTAGAGATGAGAGCAACTGTCCCATTAACTACAATCTGATACCAAGTAGATCCAGGCAGTGTAACAGCACTGGTGCTTCACACTAGCCAGGTGATGGTGGAAGCTGATGAGCATGCAGAAACCACTACAAAAGCAAAGCACTGCTTCATTATCCTCTGCCATGTTATGTGTGGGCAACCCTTCATATCATTGCAAGCACCGCTGGTAAGCCCGGTCCACCTCCTCATTGCTATCGCCTCTAAAGAGTGAAGTTCAAAGCATGTTTCCCACTTTCTTCTTTAACTCAAGTCTCAATGGCCTCACTGGATCTGTGGCAGGTGATGAAAACACACAGCTGCTTAACAAATGAAGCTGCTAAAAACTGTTCAGACTGCCTTCAGACTACAGCACTTCAGAGAAGCACAGTTAAACTTACCAGAGCAAAAGGTGGTCTAAGCTATTTTTAAGTGCCTTAAAAAAAATCCTGAATCAGTACCTACTGCTTTGCAATTAGCCCCACCCTTTTGAAAGAAGTTTTCCACTATGTTCCACCACTTTATCTTCCACAATTCCTGTAGGAAGCAAGCACCACTATTCAGCAGCAAGTAGGTACCTGTGATCCATTTCTTTGTTGAAACTCAGACCACCCTGATTCACCATGCGATGTGCTCATTCTAATAGTGGTAGGAACAGCTCACGCCAGCTACTACAGCTGCTTTTAGTGTCTGAAAAGCCTCTCTGAAGAGCTATTTTTTATCCAAGCCCAGCAGCTAGTGTATAGAGAACTATTACCTCCTACCTCAGACGTTTCGCTGAGCAAAAAAGCATGAGACTTAGTCATCTCATGAGATGGCGACTCTTTACCTTAATAATTGTAGGACCTCACCTTGTACCTATTCTGTTTGGAATTAGTCTTTCCAAAACACATGATTAAAACAGCACAATATGTGATTTATACAAATATCCTGCAACTGCTAATATAAACTCCTTCTCCACCTCTGCATTTGCAATTTCTGAGTTTCAAGCTTATAGCAATGCATGTATAGATATCTTTTTTTCCCTTAAAATTCATTAATGACCTTGTACTTTTTAGCATTAAACTTCACCCTATTTCATTCTGTGACTCTCAGTCACCAAGGATGTTCACGTTATTCCTATTTTCCCATATACAGATTTAATACCACCTAACTTCGAATCATCAGTACTTTTCTTGATTTCACTGGCAGATTCCAAAGTTCTCCTTCTTAGGTCATTAATGAAAACATTAATTTCACAATAAATACTACAAATACTTTTCCCTAGCAGAGTACTTAACCTTTCAGCCCTCTAGTATCTTCTGCACAGTGTATCTTAGCATTTTTACAATTCTTCTGAATTACAAATTCCATTACAAACTTTTTCACCCTAATTTTTCGATCTAGCGTATTATCAAAAGCACTCTTGTAGAGCTGATACGAAAGTTCCACAACTCAACCCATACAAGTGCTTTGACAGGAAGCAGGTTAACCTATATAATACCAACATCTCATAGTAGACCTCAAAAAAAAAAAAATCTACTTCTTTGGCAAGGTACATGGCACTACATTAGACAATATCAAATCCAATTAAAAAATAAATTATTTTCTATTTTAAGAACACCTCTGAAATAGTTTTTCCTCGGTAGATCACAAAAACTTTCCTAACAATTTGAAACGATCTGTTTTCCTCTTGTTAACCATCACAGCTTTGGGATCTTGATCTCACAATTTACACAGCCAAAGAAACAGAAGACAAAGAAATTCTTTGTAGAATCCCTAGAGTCCACTGACTCAGAATCCATTTGTAAGCTGATAGCTTATCATAGAATCATAGTCATAGAATCATTTAGGTTGGAAAAGACCTTTAAGATCATCAAGTCCAACTGTTAACATAGCACTGCCAAGTCCACCACTAAACCATGTCCCTAAGCACCACATCTTTTAAATACCTCCAGGCATGGGGACTCCACCACTTCCCTGGGCAGCCTGTTCCAATACTTGACAACCCTCTCCGTGAAGAAGTTTTTCCTAATATCCAATCTAAACCTCCCCTGGCGCAACTTGAGGCCATTGCCTCTTGTCCTATCACTTGTTACTTGGCAGAAAAGACCGACACCCACCTCACTACAACCTCCTTTCAGGTAGTTGTAGAGGGCAATAAGGTCTCCCCTCAGCCTCCTCTTCTGCAGGCTAAACAACCTCAGGTCCCTCAGCCTCTCCCCATAGGATTTGTGCTCTAGACCCTTCACCAGCTTCGTTGCCCTTCTCTGGACACGCTCCAGTACCTCAATGTCTTTCTTGCAGTGAGGGGCCCAAAACTGAACACAGTATTCGAGGTGCAGCCTCACCAGTGCCGAGTACAGGGGGACAATCACTTCCCTAGTGCTGCTGGNCAGTGCCGAGTACAGGGGGACAATCACTTCCCTAGTGCTGCTGGTCACACTATTTCTGATACAAGCCAGGATGCTATTGGTCTTCTTGGCCACCTGGGCACACTGCTGGCTCATATTCAGCTGGCTGTCGACCAACACCCCCAGGTCCTTTTCTGCTGGGCAGCTTTCCAGCCACTCTTCCCCAAGCCTGTAGCATTGCATGGGGTTGTTGTGGCCCAAGTGCAGGACTCGGCACCTAGCCTTGTTGAATCTCATACAGTTGGCCTCAGCCCATTGGTCCAGCCTATCCAGATCCCCCTGTAAAGCCTTCCTTCCCTCAAGAAGATCAACACTCTGACCCACCTTGGTGTCATCTGCAAACTTACTGAGAAGTTGCACTCAATCCCCTCGTCCAGATCATTGATAAAGATATTAAACAGAACTGGTCCCAGTACTGAGCCCTGGGGAACACCACTTGTGACCAGCCACCAACTAGATTTAACTCCATTCACCACAACTCTTTGGGCCCAGCCATCCTGCTCTGACTGTATTCACTGTCTTTGTCAGTGTCCTGGTTTCAGCTAGGAGAGAGTTACTTTTCTTCCTAGTAGCTGGCATAGTGCTGTGTTTTGGATTTAGTACGAGAAGAATGCTGATAACACACTGATGTTTCAGTTGTTGCCAAGTAGTGCTTACACTAGTCAAGGACTTTCTTTTTCAGCTTCCCATGCTCTGCCGGGTGCACAAGGAACTGGGAGGGGGCACAGCCAGGACAGCTGACCCAAACTGACCAAAGGGGTATTCCATACTATATGACGTCATGCTCAGTACATAAACTGAGGGGAGTTGGCCAGGGGACAGCGATCGCTGCTCGGGGACTGGCTAGGCATCAGTCGGCGGGTGGTAAGCAATTACATTGTGCATCACTTACTTTATATATCCTGTTATCATTATTATTATTATTATTTTCTCTCCCTCTCCTTTCCTATTAAACTGTCTTTATCTCAACCCACAGGTTTTACTGGTTTTTTTTTCACGATTCTCTCCCCCATCCCACGGGGTGGGGGGGGGGCGAGGGGGAGCAAGCGGCTGTATGGTGCTTAGTTGCCAACTGGGGTTAAACCACGACAGTCGGTCAGATAACCAATCAAGCAAAGCTTTTATAATAGAACAACACAAAAATTATACATTCAGTTATGGACTGAAATGTACCTAAGCACATTAACCTATGGACAGAAGACACAGACAAACAAGGTCCTTTCAGTGTACATAAAGACAATTTGGTATAGTTAAACAGACTGCAAGCCTTCATCTGAGCGGGAGAAGAACAGGGCCAGCAGCTGAGATAGTTCACTGCACACGTTTTTCTGATGAGAAAGCAAGCTTGCTTCTTGGCTTGCTAACGATACACACCTATGCCACAGAGACCACTATGGAGATAAAGCCTTCTTCAAAGATTATTGATAGAGGTAGGTGACTGAAGTCTCCCACAAACAACTGTCTAGTAAGACAGGGTCAGTCTCATTTCACCTTTATTTTGAATACTGAGAATTCTAATAGTACGAATTGTTTGTTTCATATTTGAAGCTCAGTCAGGGAAGCATCTCTTGTGTTTTAGCTGTCATAGGGCAAAGAACCTAAGCCAGAATCAGTGATGTCTTTTTTTTTACCTACTGCTAACCTGTTAATCATAAGTCAGAAGATGTTCCTTTACAAGCAATCCATCATTTGAGCATTCATTTAATCAAATTTAAAGATATTTGAATGATGAAGAGACCTGACCAAAAAAACCCCAAACCAAAAACGTTTCTTTTCTTTATGATAGAAAAGACTCAATACATGCAATACTGTTCAACTACAATATAAAAATCACAGCTGTTACATTTTCCCCTCAAATTTGAAATAAGAATTCAAATCTAATGTATCACTTCACATAAGTAACAACTAAAAATATGGCCTGAAGAATGCTAAGAAACAAAATGATCATGTGGTTATATCAAACCCCATAACTCTAATTTTATTTTTTCTGATTGCTAGTCTCCACTTGCTCCAATTTAACTCTATGCTAAGCTCCCTGCGTATTTTCAGACTGAAGCAAAAATACAGCCTGTTAGAGAGAAGATATACCTTCTCCAGTGCTATTAGCAGAAATCTCTTTGGGAGCAGCTAGAAATTTCAGTGCATCAATAAAACTTGTCATTATTCTTTCTGTTTTTCCTCTTAATCCATTTTACACGAGTGTCATTGTCTATCTGTGGCAACTCTACAGCTGTCAAGGAATTATTTTCACTGTTTATTTCACAGAATCATAGAATGGTTTGGGTTGAAAGGGACCTTCAAAGATCATCTAGTACTCCAGGTGGGGTATCATAAAGGCAGAGTAGAGGGGGGACAATCACCTCTTTTAATGCAGCCCAGGATACAATTGGCTTTCTGGGCTGTGAGAGCACATTGCCAGCTTATGTCCAGTTTTTCATCCTACCAGTATCCCCAAGTCCTTCTCTGCAGGGCCGCTCTCAATCCATTCATCACCGGTCTGTATCGATACTGAGGATTGCCCCAACCAACTGCACCAGTCAGCTTGGTGTCATCCACAAACTTGCTGAGGGTGCACTCAATCCCTCTGTCTATGTTACTGATGAAGATATTACATAGTATTGGTCTCAGTACAGACCCGTGAGGGACACCACTTGTTATTGGTTTCCACTAGGACATTGAGCCATTGACTGTAAGTCTTTGGATGTGTCCACCTAGCCAATTCATTATGCATCTAACAGTCCATCCATGAAACCCATATCTCTCCAATTTAGAGGTAAAAATGTTGTGGAGGGACCATATCAAAGGCCTTTCTGAAGTCCCAGTAAATGACATCCATTGCTCTTCCCTTGTCCACTGATACAGTCACTCCATTGTAGGCGGCCACTAGATTAGACAGGCATGATTTGCTCTTGGTGAAGCCGTGCTGGCTGTCTCTAATCTCCTCCCTGTCTTCCACATGTTTTGGCATATCTTCCAGGAGGATCTGTTCCATGATCTTACCAGGCACGGAGGTGAGGCTGACTGGCTGGTAGTTCCCAGGGTCTTCCTTTTTCACCCTTTTTAAAAACAGACACAATGTTTCCCTTTTTCCAGTCATGGGGGACTTTACCTGACTGCCATGACTTTTCAAATATGATGGAAAGTGGCTTAGCAACTACATCTGCCAACTCCCTCAGGACCCTGGGATGCATCTCATCAGGTCCCATGTACTTGTGTATTTTCAGGTTTCTCAGGTTGTCTCAAACATGGTCTTCACTTATGATGGCATGGACTTTGATCCCCCAAGTCCCTGCCTTGCGGTTCAGGGACTTGACAGATGTAGAAAGAGTGACTATCAGTAAAAACTGAGGCAAAAAAGAATCGTTGTGCCTTCATGCTGGTTGCCACTAGTTCTCCTGTCCTATTTATCAGTGGGGTACATTTTCTTTAATCTTCCTTTTCTGACCAATGTACCTGTAGAAGCCCTTAAGAGGTGGTGAATCAGAGCTAAAAATAAATAATAAAAAAAAATCAACTCTCTTCTCCGCTCCATCCCGTGCATGTAGAACAGTTCTTCCCATACAGTTCTTCAATGCAATAATGGCATGAAATTTAACAAGTCCAAATGCTGGATTCTGCACCTGGGACAGAATAACACCAGGCACAAGTATAAACTGAGAGAGCAGTGGCTGGAGAGCAGCTCTGCAGAAAGGGATCTGGGGGTGCTGGTCGACAGCAGGCTCAATATGAGTCAACGGTGTGTCCTGGCAGCCAAGAGGGCAAACTGCATCCTGGGGTGCAAACACAATATAACCAGCTGGTCAAAAGAGGTGATTATCCCACTGTATTCAGCGTTGGTGTGGCCTCACCTTGAGTACTGTGTGCAGTTCTGGGCCCCACGATTTAAGAAGGATATTAAGATACCCAAATGCATCCAGAGGAGGGCAACAAAGCTGGTGAAAGGGCTGGAAGGCACATCCTATGAGGAGTTGCTAAGGATTTTGGGTTTGTCTAGTTTGGAGAGAAGGAGGCTGAGGGGTGACCTCATTGCTCTCTACAGCTTCCTGAGGAGGGGAAGTGGAAAGGGAGGTGCTGAGCTCTTCTACCTGGTATCCAGTGATAGGACACATGGTAATGGTTCAAAGCTGTGCTGGGGAAGGTTTAGACTTGACATTAGGAAGCATTTCTTTACCGAGAGGGTGGTCAAACACTGAAACAGGCTTCCTAGACGGGTGGTTGTTGCCCCAAGCCTGTCAATGTTTAAGAGGCATTTGGACCACGCCCTTAACAACATGCTTTAACTTTTGGTCAGCCCTGAAGTGGTCAGGCAGTTGGACTAGATGATCATTGTAGGTCTCTTCCAACTGGAATATTCCGTTCTATTCTAATTTAATTTTTGCCACACTCCTGAAAAAGAAGCATCACTTCTATGTGTGAATTATTCACTACAGCAACAGACACCTCAGCACAGTCCAGCTCTTCAACTGTGTTCTGAAGTGTGTGCTTGCAGTGGGATTAGAAGAGACACAACCACTGCTCAAAGGACTGGCTGGTTAAAAGAACAGGAAGAAGGGGGTAATTATTTATGATGTTTTATAAGCACTTGGCAATACTGAGCATGCAGAGTACATGTTTTCTTGCCACACCTCCCATAACTCACAGAAAGAACAGTTTGTTGGGGATGATTATATTGTAGTTCTCACAGGCCAGGAAGAGAGAAGTGGATTTATGCATTTTCAGAGTATCTCTCCGTTTCTCTTTTAACATCTTCTCTTCTTTCCTGGCAGGAAATATTTTGGCCTTATATTCTACTCAGAACAACTTGAGGGCTCTTCTAATGAAATTGAAGTGTTGATGTAATTAGGTCAGGACTTCCAGAGCACAGGACATTCTACCAAACTCCCACCGTTACAACACATTCAGAAGTGTTCCATTGTTACTGAAGGGAAGTAAGCAAAGGGAAAGAAAAGCAGAGTCCCAGAAGCAGCAATTGGTAGTATTTCACAAATTTCATATTTTTTCCCAGGCAGCTTCATTTGAAGCCTTCTATAATAATTCCGTAACTGAGAAGTGAAAATTATTCCAGGTTTTATCATACATGTACAAGGAACAAAGTCTGTGTGGTTAAAAAGGGAGGAGGAAGTTTCCTAATCTCATAAATCTAAATTATGATTTTTACTGAACATTTGAAGATTTTCTCTATTCCAGATGATTTCCAAAGGGGATAATGTTGATATTCCCAAATATCAAAAACAGTCATTTCAATATAGTTATAAAAATTGCAATACAAAGATTAACGATCTGTTAAGTAATGTGATGAACAGAACTTGTTTTGCAACTGTAACTATAATGCTATTTCAAATGGCACCTGAAAAAAGGAGAAAATGATCCAGAATCTGAACTTCTAAGTGTGATGCAAATTTTTAACTTACACTAACATGAAAATCAGAAAACAGATAATTAAGAGAAATACAATGGCATTGTCAAAGCTTTTGAAGAGCCTACAGATGGTAGTCTAATGCTTATTTCACATTGTATACAAATAGATAATGTAGTTGAACATAAAATAAAACTTGCAGTTGAAAGACTTCACAAATAGCTTCCATGTGTGAATCTCAAATATTTATTAAAATAATTTCCTCAGTGCTTTAATTGAAATTATTAATGGTAAAAAAGTGGCTGCAATACTTTAAGTTATCATTCCGTTGGTAGGATATTTTATTATTTTAAAGTTATGAGAAGGTTAGAAAATAGGTGATATATTACATCTGATTGCAAAAGAATTTAAAGTGGTTGGCCCAGTATAAAATACCTTTTCCTTAATAAAATTAGTAAAACAATTTGTTAGCTATTCAAT
>VYZW01043375.1:0-15103 GCA_013401315.1 Balaeniceps rex | reverse complement strand
ACTTTAATAGCTGGTAGTCTGGCAGAGTATCAGGTATCTTCTACTTGTGAATGCAAATCAAACTTCTGTTAAAGGAAGCTAGTATTTCACATTAAGGACTCATTACCTGTGCTTCTGAATCAACGTAAATGACTATTCTATTGCTACAGAAGTGATAAAAGAAATGGCCTTTATTACAAGAACATCATCATAATTGATGAAGCACTTATTCTTCCAGACCTAGTGTTCCCTCTAATTACATTCAAGACAAGTAGGAACTTTCTACAAACACAAAGGGTTATTTCTCTGCTCATTGGCCAAGATGGCCAGACAGCAGCCAACCCTGGTTGAGGAGGGCATATGGCTACTTCAGTAAAGTGCTGTACTCAAAACCTTTCAGCAAACTGGAAACTGTTCTTTGCCAATGATATGATATTGCTTGTACAATGAAGCTGGACTCTCTCTTGCTGGCACAGACTACAGATAATAGCAACACACTTATATACCTATCTGCTAAAAGTAACTTTATAAAATCATTGGCCTGTGTTCACAGAGTAAGTGGTTTCGAGAGCTTGATTTTAACTTGTGTCACCTCTCAATTTTATTTATATATTTTCCCTGACAGTGCACTCTAATGAAGGCCAACATGCAAACTCCCTCCTGGCTCCATCTTTGATAACAGTGTTCTGAACAAGGAAGAAGAATCCGATATTGAGCAGACAGTAAACGAAACTCACACCTTAGTTCAATACTGTAACCTGCTGAAGTAGCCAGACAAAGAGTTAATTAGAAAAGGCATTAAGCAAAAAAAATTTTTTTTTTTTCCAATACAACACTACTTTCACAGAACCTATTCATCATCAAGGCAGACAAAGCCAGTAAGATCAAGGAGTAAAAACACACTTTAGATGCAAATTCGATTGCTTTTATTCTAATGCTTCCTTCCTTGTACTCATGTAGGTAAAAGCTTTTTTCTTATCGAGTTTATTCGATTCTCTGCCTACATGTGCCTTATCTTCCTGTTACATACTCCAGTGAGACTCCAAGCCTTAAGGAAGATGAACTGAGCAGTGGCTGGAACAGTTGGGCAATGCTGATGGACAAGGTTTCTATTTCTACTTAGTGTATCAGAATGTTACTTTCTCAGTCTTGCAATGGGTCTTTACATATCCCATTAATTTACTAAAGGCATAATTCTGGAGAATACTTTTCCCCAGCGCAGTATAAGGTTTGTATTTTCTCCCCTGGTAACTTTAAGAGGGGGTGAGGTAAAAAAACAGAGGAGGCAACTGCATTCAGATCATTTGTATCCATATTTCTATGCATATCTATCTATACATATATTTACACATGCACACAAATACATATGTATGTGTGCATATATATATATGGCAGTGTTAATAAGCAGAAGGGCTGAGGTTTTTCTGGTTATATTTGCTCAGTTAGTATAGTGTAAACTAAGTACCACATCAAGAAATTTGAAGAGTGTCCAACTCTGTGAAGCGCCTATACTCCACCTGCACTTTCCCAAGGCTAGATAACTGATAATTAACAGCTCTTTTGACATGCAAGCTTACATTATTATGGGATGTTTCAGTTATAAAAAATAATTACAAGCAACACAAATTATGTTGCCCTACGAATAATCTTTTATATTCTTCTTTGCTTGTACAGACAGAGCTTAGTTGTTACAGGTAATCATGCAAGTTTATTTCCTTCATAAAGATTTGGAGAGATGTGTATGTAAAGCGCCTATATTACCTTCAGAAGGAATGTAATGGGCAAGGATGACATTTTACTCTGACCTCACTGATTATGCAAAGAGACAGTACAATTTAGAAAAGCAATAATTAAAGGACAGGGTAAACACAAAACATGATAAAACACATTATTATTGTAACAAAAACTACCTCATACAACTTAATTTGGTATCTACCCTGTCATTCTAGATGAGAAGTATTTGATAGATCTAACCTGCCTAGAAGTCAGTAAAACAAGAAAATAGAAAGCAGGAGACAAGTAAACAAAATAATGACACACTGCACTGAAGGGTAGAGGTATGAAACTAGAGGGAGGCTACTTGGGGAATTTCCCAAAGGCTACTCTTCTGTCCAAATATACCTAATACTGCATTTATAACTTAGTATAAGGTTCTGTTAAAAGAAAATTGATAATGGTACAAGGGTAGGACATACTGTCAGTAGAAAGGCTTAAAATATGAAGAGCAAGAACTATACTTCCTTAAGGAAATAATTAAGATTTGGTAGTATGGTTAAGGCTATGAATGTCAAGACTAGAAACATTAAATTCTCTGTGGCTGGAAGAGAAGAAATGCGGCACAGAGTCACTCTGAACCATCAATGTAGCACAACCACAGCACAGGCAAATGTCACAAGGAGATTTCAACTGGAGCACAACAAAGATTCAAAATTGAAATACTGTGCTTAATTCTAGTCGCTTTTGTTCAAGGAGGACTGAATTAAAGATAAGAACATTACACAGAAATAGTTTGTTTTGCACAGCAAGAAGAGGGGAGAAGAAAACAATAGGATTGCTGTCAAACATGGATCAGGTTGAGGGAACATGCAGGCAGTAAGAGCTAGTCAAGCTAAAGGCAGCATTTTCATCAGAACAAGTGATTTAAAAAAAAAAGAATTAAGCAGGCAACCCTATTTCTAAATAAACCTATCAAAACTGTTCAACACATAAGTAGCAGCAATAGAAGAGGACCCAATGACCAGGAAGTTTCCTTCTGTTTGATGTTCCTACCCATTCAAACACAAACTGCAACTGTCAACTTCCTTGCAGTGTTTATAAGCCCCGGCAGGGAAGCGATCTGCCTCTAGTACACAGAAGTATCTCATCAATTCCACCAGCTTTCTGGGAGCTGGGCAGAGCAGTGTGCGGGGACTAAGGACTTTGAGGGGTTTGTTTAAGCATTTATTCTAACAAAACTTGTTTTCAGAGTTCTTCAGTTTCACCAGTATTTTCCTCATATGAACAACAAGAACTGATTTCAAATGAACAAAAATACACATTCCTACTTCCACCATCTTCTCTGACCTAAATACAACCACAGTGTAAACATTCTTAAGAAGCTACTATTTAACTGGAAGAAGCAACATCTGTTAATAGAATTTTCATTTTTTGACACAAAACATTTGATAGTGACATTTTAATGAACTAGTATATACGGACATTGAATAGATGTAACAGTAGGCAATACTGAATACACCAATTTTTAAAAAGAACAAAACATTATACAGAACAGTTGGAAACTATTCACTAAGGATTTATAAATCAAGTATAATTTATTAGTCTTTATTTTGAGCTTAAAAGAAGAAAAATAGAGAGAAAATTTAAATACATATTCATGGATGCTAGAGTTGACAAACAAAAATAGAAACTCCAAGCTTCATTCCTGGATTCTTCAAGCATTTCCTAATCATCAATATTTAAGTTTACTTAACAAAATATCACCAGCTTCCTTTGAATATTGCTTCAATTCTCTACTTTCCATATATTATAGTACTTTAAAACATCTGTTATTATACTACTATCAATGCTTCTTATGCAAATATACTCCCAACAGCAAGATATTTCATCTCCACACTCAAACTATGAAAAGCACAAACTTACAGTGAAGTCCAAGGAATGAAACAAAAAACCCACCTGACCTCAAGAAAACTAGGGTTTTCTTCAAAAACAAAGAAGGCTTTTAGAGCAAGGCAACATCATTAAAATTTCCAAATTTATTTTTTTCCTTGTATTAAAACCCCCCTACTTCAATATATTAAAAGCACATAGTCACACCATTAAAGTAAACTCAGAAAGACGGAATTAGGATTTACTACTTGTAACTAGAAGGAATAAAGCTCATTGTTCTACAAAAAATAGTTTTACATTTCCCTTTTGCTTGGAGACATACTACTGAATTGATATGAAACAATAAAAACAAATAATAAAGTTGTTTTTTGAAAAGTTTTATTTTGTTCTTGCTGTGGTTTCCACACTGGAAATTATAGGACTGCATGCCTGAAGCCATTTTAGAACGCTAAAAAAGAACTTAAGAGAAAATAATAAAGTAGCTGCTGTACAAACTGTGATTTAAAGGGTCAACAAGCTTTTTTTCATAACTACTAAACTTGAAAGGACAGCAGACATTTACTCTATTTCTTTCTCCATAAAATCTATACTTCTACTCTTTTGGGGAAAAAAAAAAAATGTATTTCATTTGTGCGAGTTATTGCCAATCAGAACAGTGCATTAAAGTGACATTAAAGTCAACAACCCTTAGGAAATTTTAGATGTTATTTTTGAAAATGAAAGCTTAACTGACAAGAAAATAAAATAGAAATGGACTACAGGCTAAATGTACTATGAAAGACTGATACATTTTTAACTATATCAAACCATGTACTGCCGTTTTTCATTTAAGACAGAAGAAAATTAGCACTAACTGCCTCTCACACGGCAAAGAAAGAATCCACTTCTACTGAAATTCTCCCAGAGAGCTTCTGTTCTCTTTGTACTTCAGCAGCGTTTCTTAAATCTTGACAAGCATCTGGAGGACTGTGGGAGTTCGCGTCAAGCAGCTCACAGACAGCAATTTTTGCCCACTTTTCCAAGCAGCAACGTGCTCAGACATATCTCAGACACAGGGTAGCACAAGTTAAGGATGTGGAAAACAGCTGAGAAAGTAGACAAGAGAACAAGGCACTGCAAGAGAGGGTGTTAGGCTTGTTAAGGAAAAACTAGAGAGCTCAAAGTGTGGTTACCTGGGTAGACACATAATGCATAACTCTACCCCACCACAACAATCACAGTAGACTTAAGATTGGAAGAGTTCAGCCTACTCACAGCAAGATAAACTAGAGCAGGCTGCACAGTACCATGTCCAGACAGCTTTTGAACATCTCCAAGGATGGAGACTCCACAACCTCCCTGAGTGACCTGTTCCAAGGTTTGACCAACCACACAGTAAAGTATTTCTTACATTTAAACAGAATAAACTGTGGTCCAGTTCGTGCCCATTGCCTGTCAGTGGGCACCACTGCAGAGAGCCTGGCTCTGCCTTCTTTGAGTCCTGACCAGTGATAAAACACATGGAAATGGAAAGAAGTGTCAGGGAAAGCTCAGATTGGACATTAGGAAAAGGTTCTTCACTGAGACTCACTAGAATAGGCTCCCCAGGGAAGTGGTCACGGCCCCAAGCCTGTCAGAGTTCAAGGAGCATCTGGACGACACTCTTAGTCATATGATTTAGTTTTAGGTAGTCCTGCATGGAGCAAGGAGTTGGACTCAATGATCCTTATGGATCCCTTCCAACCAGATATTATATGATTCTATGATTCATCAGGTATTTATACACATTGGTAAGAAACCTCCCCCCCCCGCCAAGACTTCTCCAGGCTGAACAGTCCCAGCTCTCTCAGCCTTTCCTCATATGAGAGATGCTCCAGCCCTTTCAGCCTCTCTGTGGCCCTTCATTAGACTCTCTCCAGTATGTCCATGTCTCTTGTACTGGGGAGCCCAGAACAGGACTCCAGATGCAGCCTCATCAGTGCTGAATAGAGGGGAAGGATTACCTCTTTCCACCTGCTGGCAACACTGCTCCTAATGCAGCCAACAATGCCGTTGGCAGCCTTTGCTGAGAGGGTACATTGCTGGCTCGCGTTCAACTTGCTGTCCACCAGGACCCCCAGCTCCTTTCTGCCAAACTTGTTTTCCAGATGATCAGCCCCCACCCTGTATTGGTACGGGGGTTATTCCTCCCTAGGTGCAGGACTCCACCTTTCCCTTTCTTGAACTCCATGAGATTCCCCTCCTCCCATTTCTCCAGTCCTCTGAATGGCAGTGCAGTCATCTGGTGTATCAGCCATTCCTTGTTTTATATCTGCAAACCTGCTGAGGGTGTACTCTGTCCCATCTAGGTCATTAATGATGTTAAACAGTACTGGCTCCAGCATCAACCCCTGGGAACACCACTAGTGACCGTTCTCCAGTTCAACTTCTTACCATTCATCACAACCCTCTGAACCCAGCAGTTCATAGAGTTTTCATTCCAACTCACTGTCCACTTATCTAATCCATATCCATCAGTTTGGGTATGACAATGTGATGGGAGACAGTGCATAAAGCCTTCCTAAAGTCAAGATAAACACCACCCACTTGTAGTGGGTTGACCCTGGCTGGATGCCAAGTGCCCAGCAAAGCCACGCTATCACTCCCCTCCTCAGCTGGACAGGGGAGAGAAAATATAATGAACAGCTCGTGGGTCGAGAGAAGGACAGGGAGAGATTACTCAGCAATTACTGTCACGGGCAAAACAGACTTGACTTGACGAAAATCAGTTTAATTTATTACCAATCAAATCAGAGTAGGGTCATGAGAACTAAAACCAAATCTTACAACACCTTTCCCCCAACCCTGCCTTCTTCCTGGGCTCAACTTCACTCCCGATTTTCTCCACCTCCTCCCTCCAAGTGGTGCAGGGGGACGGGGAATGGGGGTTGCGGTCAGTTCATCACACATTGTGTCTGCCGCTCCTTCCTCCTCAGGCGGAGGACTCCTCACACTCTTCCCCTGCTCCAGCATGGGGTCCCTCTCATGGGAGACAGTCCTCCACAAACTTCTCCAATGCGAGTCCTTCCCACGGGCTGCAGTTCTTCACAAATGGCTCCAGCATGGGTCCCTTCCATGGGGTACAGTCCTTCAGGAGCAGACTGCTGCAGCATGGGTCCCCCAAGGGGTCACAAATCCTGCCAGCAAACCTGCTCCAGCGTGGGCTCCTCTCTCCACAGGTCCACAGGTCCTGCCAGGAGCCCGTTCCAGCATGGGCTTCCCATGGGGTCACAGCCTCCTTCGGGCACATCCACCTGCTCTGGAGTGGGGTCCTCCACAGACTGCAGGTGCATATCTGCTCCACCATTAACCTCCATGGGCTGCAGGGGGACAGCCTGCCTCACCATGGTCTTCACCAGGGGCTGCAGGGGAATCTCTGCTCTGGCGCCTTAAGCACCTCCTCCCCCTCCTTCTTCACTGACCTTGGTGTCTGCAGAGTTGTTTCTCTCACATGCTCTCACTCCTCTCTCCAGCTGCTGTTGTGCAGCAACTTTTTCTCCTTCTTCAATATCACAGAGTTGCTACCACCATCACTGATGGGCTTGGCCTTGGCCAGCAGCGGGTCCATTTTGGAGCCGGCTGGCATTGGCTCTATTGGACATAGTGGAAGCTTCTAGCAGCTTCTTACAGAAGCCACCCCTGTACCCTGCTACCAAAACCTTGCCACGCAAGCCCAATACACCTAGCCCCTCATCCACTGAAACAGTCATGGCTATGAGGTTGGTAAGGCCAGACCAACCCAATGACAGAGCCTTCATAAATGAATGCTGAGTACTCCCAATCACCTTACTGTCCATCATATGTTTGGTAATGGTTCCAGGAATTTTCACTCCATTGCCTTTCCAAGAAAGGATGTGAACTTGACTGTCCTGTAGTTCCCCAGATTCACCTGCTTGCCCTTCCTGGAGACAGGGGTGACATCTGCTTTCTTCCAGTTCACAAGGAACTCCCCCACTAGCCCTGACCTTTCAAAGAAAAAGAGTGGCTCCATAATGACAATGGCCAGCTCCCTCACGGGAACTAGTGGGTCCCATGTACTTGTGTATGTCCAGTTTGTTTAAAATTTTCCCCTAGCCTGATCCTTCTCAGCCAAGGGAAAATTCTCCTTGCTCCAGACTTTCCCTCTTGTCTCAGGGACCTGGGATTCCTGAAGGCCAGTCTTACCAGGGAAGACCAATGTGAAGATGGCATTGAGTACCTTAGCCCTTGCCGTGTCCTGCATCACCAGGTTCCTCACCCCATTCAGCAGTATGCCCACATTCTCCTTAGTCCTCCTTTTGCTGCTGCTGAAGAACTTTTTTACGATGAGGGTGGTGAAACACTGCACCAGGTTGCTCAGAGAGGGGGTAGATGCCCCATCCCTGGAAACATTCAAGGTCAGGTTGGACGGGGCTCTGAGCAACCTGCTCTAGTTGAAGATGTCCCTGATCACTGCAGGGAGGGTTGGACTACATGACCTTTAAAGGTCCCTTCCAACCCAAACTATTCTATGATACTATGATTCTATGTAGCTGTAGAAGTCCTTCCTGTTGCCCTTCACAACCCTTTTTGGATTCAACTCCAAATGGGCTTTGGCTTTCCTAACTCTGTCCCTATTCATTGTGTCTATACTCCTCTCAGGTCACCTGTCCCTACTCCCACCTTTTGTACACTTCCTTTTTATGCTTGAGTTTAGTGAGAAGCTCCTCTGCCAGTGGCCTCCTGCCATCTTTGCTTGATTTTCTGTTTGTCAGGACAGACCGTTCTTGAGCTTGGACAAAGTGATCCCTGAAAAGCAACCAGCTCCCCTGGACCCCTGTTCTCTCCAGAAACTGCATCCCATGAGATGAGTCATCCCATGTTGATCCCTGACCTCAGCAGCAGGTCCCTGAGCAGGCCAAAGGATCCTGTCTTCAGGAAAGCAGACCAGATCCTTCTTCATTACCTTACCACTTCTCACCTTTATTTCACCATCTGTCATTCTACTGAAGATAAGATGTGGTTTGGAACAACACATGATTGCTCTGCCAACTCTTCTCAAGCAGCAAGAAGAAAAGTCTTAAAGTCTTCCTGCCTTCCCAGCAAGAGAGGATTAACTTTATTCTCCCTCCCTTACCAGTGACCAATCTTCACTAACCCAGTAAAAACTTTACTGTCTTTCAGATCTCTCCAGATTTCAAACTAGACGCTGATTTCCAGAACCGCTTGGGCAGAACAGGAAGAAGTGACAGTGGAATATCAAGTGGAGAGACAAGGAACGGTAGAGAATTTTTCTTGTGAAAAATTGTGGCAAAACATTGTCCAATCAAAAGCATTAAAACAATTTTGCAAAATGGAAAATTTTCCTGTAGCATCGAAGTCTTACCTTGTTCAGACAGGGGAACTCACAGACTTGCTCTACCTTTTAGAAATTCTCTTTTGAAATTTTGTACCATAGTAATTCAAATGCTTCAAATTTCAACTCCCATTTGTTTCTGGGAAAATTAAAACTCACTCACTGAAAGATATTACTGACAAATGTTTATTTACAAATTAAAGCCTTCTCACTTAAAAAAAACACAGAAAAGACCTCTGAATATAAAGGACATGTTGTGCAACTCAAACATAAAAACTCTGAATATTTTTGTCTGCATAGAATACAATACTACAAGACACTAAGTGTAAAAATCTTTGCTAACTTGAAAGGTAAGAAATAAATTCAGATTATTCTTTTAACAAGATAAAAGATGGGAGTAAATTTCTAAGTACTTTCATCAGACTGATTATCAAAAATCTATGTTTTACTATTACATGTGTTATTTATATGATTGCAACAGGTATTTAACAGACTTATTTCAGTACATGAAAAGAAGGATAAAATTTTCCTCCTCTGCTCAGGCATAAGTAGTTATATTTGTAGGCATGAATGCATATATATACACACACACATTTTAAATATTCACAGCACCTTTGTTTATGACATATGAATATGCATAATCAAATGACAGAGATGCTGGCAGAGAGATGTGTAAGTGAAATAGCTGCTCCAAGATATGCAAGAAGACAGTATGCAGAGGTATAAATACACTGAAATTGCTATGCTTCCATTGGCAACTGCTGTCTACTGAGCCTACATCACTTCTCTCTACAAGACAAAAAGCCTCAGGCTCTTTAAGCTAATAAACCTAGATGCAGACAACCATTAAGAGTTTCCCTTGCTAGGATATTTTGGAGCGAAAAGGGGAAATACCCCAAAATCCAAATTGTGGCTTCATATAAACTCAGCTTAATTTCTTGTAAGGTATTAAAATCCCTAAAATGAAAAAAACCACAAAGAATAAAAGAAAATAAAACATAATAAATCTAAATAAAGTACAATATATAATAGGTTGTAATTGTAATAGAAAAGATAAATATTTTGCCTGGCAATTTCAAAAAACATTTAGCTAGGTACATTTAATTAATGCCATTAGTTAGACAATCCATATGCTTTCTTATATTGTTTGCATTGATATCTTTCTTGAATATATCAGTTTGCTTAAAAAGTACAGTGTAATTAACTGTAATACAGTGTAATTACTCCAAAATAATTTAACTAAACTTTACATAAATACTGCCTCAAAACCTTTAACACCTAAGTTGTCATTGAAATAAACTTTTAATTTATAGTGTAATAATTCCACGGCATTACAATGAAAAGTGTATTTTTCTTTACATTGATTTTCTCTGCCAAAAATATGAAAGTAACAGATACGAAACTACCATACATGAATTATTGCCTTGTAAGAAGTCCCTAGATCAGTTCTGAACAGAAATTAATAAAATTAGTTTTTCCAAAAAATGTATTAGGTTCCATACTTACATCTTCATGAAGTCATAGCTATTGAGCTGGGAATGAACTGATGCACCATCTCCTCCGATTTTGGGCTTGTTCTGAAATTAATGCACGTGAAAAGAGTCTCTACTACTTAATCTGAAGTGTTGTATTACACAAATACAGAAACAGTACTTCTGAATACCAAGCTTAACTCATCCTCTGGCCCCTATTTGCTGGGCACCTATACCATAAGGCACATAACAAACTACAGTCTTATGCCAGAATCTCTTCAACTTCTAATGATAAAATTCAGTGCATCCATACCACGAGTCCTATGTGTAGTTCCAGTCTCTATCTCAGGGAAGACACAGCAGAGTTAAAAGTGAAAGTCTGGGGAGAATATAAGCAAGGTGTATAAGATGATGAAAGCAGTGGGAAAGGTGAATACAAAAGTGCTTTTCACCAAGCCCTGTGCGATACCAGAACACAGCATCAACTAGATCAGTTTTAAAACAAACAAAAATACCTCATTTACACAGCAAGTAGTGAACTTGAGGAATCTGTCATCACAAGCATTCTCCAGGCAGACAGCATTATCAGGTTGAAAGCAGAAATTAGATAAGTTAAAGGAAAACAGCTTCCAAAGTTAGAATATGGAACAGCATCTTGTATTGCCACTGCCAGAAACAGCCTGGTGGGCTAAGACACTGCTCTGACCCAAGTAAGGAACAACTTCTGTTTCTATTCTTAACTTCCATTTCCTTATCTTAATTTGAAGCATACCTAGGGGTAATGCAAATCTTGAGCACACAAAAATCAGTTTTCCATCCTTCACTTATGGCCTTCTTTGTAGGGAGAGTGCTAGAAAGGCTCTACAGGATTCATTTTATTACAATATTTAAGAAGTGAGCAGCCCTATATGAAGGACTTCAACCCACTATGCAGCCCACAGTAAAGAGACTGGCAGCTTATCTGTATCAATCTTGCCTGAGCCTAAAACCACCACCACAGTACTGTAAAGGTGTTCTTTATGACCTCCAGACAAATTACTTTCTAACTTGCATTTAGATGCAACTAACTGTAACTGCCAGTGTTGTTAGCCAACTCACAGGAATCCTCCTCATTCTCCTCCAAATGATTTTCACAGGTCATTCAACCAACTGTGCAGTGACTCTGCACACCAGAGGCTAAAGTCTGAAACAGTAGGAAACAGATCTGTTTGTATACACATTCATATTATCTATTGTTTAGGTTACCTCACACCGAGATCTATGTATCAAAGCTTGATCCTCAATCTGTTCTCCAGGCTGTCTTGCCAGATTACTTTTTAGTCTCAGGAAATTGCTCCCTCTAAGGGTTTTATCTTAGGGCATTATTGCAATAGAAGATAGGAAGAGTCTGACTCTTGTCCAGAGTTCTGCAAAGATGAAGGCTTGAGAAAAGAATGTAGCGACTACATGAGCTAATTCCTTCAAAAACCTAAGCTTATGACATCCAAAAGCTTCCTGATAGTGGGAAATAGCAGAAAGTGCCAGTTTCTTTGCTGTGAGTTGAAGAGAATTAAATGTTGATGTGATTGGCACAACACAGATAAGTGCAAAGAAAGTAAACTTTACTTTTACAAGAAAGTAAAATATTTGGAAGAAATGATAAAAATTATTTCCTGTGCTCCAAAGTATTCACTATGGAAAATGGCTCCATTAAAAACATTTGACTTCATATTTATTATTATTCTGGAAAAGCCAAGTACAACTCTATGAGAGCTGACTAAACTAAAAACTAATCCAAAGACTCCTTGGGGGGCGGGGGGGAGGCGGCAGGGGGAACCACAAAACCAAACACACACACAAAAAAGCAACCAATAACACAAGAGAAATACAAATATTCAAAATTGTCCTCAGCAGTGAAGGATACTTTTCAAGCCATTATTAGTATGCTAGATAAAATCTGTGAGGTATACAGTTTTCTGCAACAGTCCCTTCATGAAAGAAATATCTCTGAAGATTGAAGATGACTTTATACAGGAAACGTTTCTGAACTTTTGCATGACGACATCAGAAACAGAACAGAGTCAACAACGAAGATGCTTATTAAAGATAGCTTATGCTGATGTATTATTGTTTTAGTACTGCTGTGTAACAGCCAATGAGCAAGGATTCACTACCTTTCAATGGTCCATCCCTTCTCTAAAATTCATTTTTACTATTTCAGTTTCTGCTTCGGGGATACAGTGTAATGCCAAACTCTCTTTTTCAGCTAGAGGGAATATGATTACTTAGATTTTTGTTCCTATTTGTAGTCCATTTAGCAAAGTCTCCACAGTAACTCCAGGTTGTGGCAATTAAGTCATTAGGAAGATTGATTATTTCTTCTTTTTCTCAGAAGTTCAGATTTCTGAGAATGTTCAGAGCACAGATTACTTTCCTTCCTCAGCAAATATTCCAGCCATGGAGGATTCTGTTTCACAACCCCACTTGTTCCATTGAAATAATAAAGATGGTACACAGTCATTTTATTGTCCCCAAAGTTTGCATTGACAACTCGCATACTATGTGCCCTGAATATTATGTGTATTATCCTCCTAAAAGATGATAATATGTTATCATTAACTCAGAATAACATACCAAAACCATTATTCTTTTCTGATTACTGTAAAGCACACTATGCGCAACATGTATAATAAATGCAGCTATAAGATACTTACGGTACAAGGAGTTTTACTCGCACTAGCATTCAATCTGTATTACCAAGAAGTGATATCATATTTCCCCACTGAGCTAACAGCTATGATAAAGGCCAGTAGGAATGAAGCAGACATTACACCTGAAGATGAAGCAAAAAAAGTAAGCAGAAAACTGTTTGCCAAGCTCCAGTTAGTTATTAATGCAAGACTGTACAAGGTTCCAGATATCCTTCAGATATCCATCCTGTCTCAATATTATAATTTCATAACGAATACACAGAACCATACTAAAGTGTCCATAAGGAAGATCCTTGTATCACACCCCATAACAAACATTTGACTTCCTAAACAATGCTAATTATACCATGTAGAAATTGCCTGCAACTATTTCCATCCCTCTTGCAAGTGAGCTATTAACAAGCAAACCATTGCCACGTGATTCATCTTCACTTGAAACTTATGTGATTCTACCTCTTTTCTAGTCCTTACCACGCATAATCAACAAAAAATATTCAGAAATGAGTAAAATTGTAAACAGGTTATAAAAATCCTACATGTCATTCATGGTATCAAACATCCTATAGTCATTAACATCACAACAACACGCCACGTAACTGTTGGAAGATATATGGAACATAAGCAGCAGTACATATATGCTATCCTTCAACTACAGAATGCTAGAAGACAAAACCTCAGTAATCTCACAGACACAAACTACTTTTTTTTTTTTTTCAATACATAGCCTGCATTGAATGCAAATCAAGTAACTATGATGCTACTAAGGCATACAATTTCATGCATATGACCTCTGTCCTAAACCAGCAGCTTTAGGTGAACTCCCACTTTTTTTACACTATCTGATAACCATTTTGTCTCATTCTCTTTTTTTCAGATTCACTCCCTCCTTACTGTATTTTCCATTTCTCCCCCATGCCCTGACAAGCTCTTACTGTCTCCACTGCACACCTTTTCTGTGTCTTCAACTACTCATTACAGATTTTCTCACTGTATAATCCTTCTGGACAACTTAGTCCAGATTCACCTGCCTTATAGCGGAATTATCACAAACACTTGCACTATGCTTAATAACTTTAGGTAGCAAGAAAGAAGATGCTGGCAAATTAAGACCACGCTGGCCAGTCATCTGGAATTACATCAACCCATGGCTATATATAAATATATACCTATAATTCAATGAATTTAGTGAAAGCAATTACACTTCACAATATTACATTCAATTGTTTATCAAAACATTTTCTAGTACTCCAGCATTTTATTTTTGAGAAAATTAGACTGTGACTATATCCAATGTGAAATCTGTTTGGACCATGTAATAGTGCACAAAATAAACACTACTTTTTAGTCAGTTACTATATGGCAGAAAACACATGATACAAATTTTAAAATGATTGGTCATACAGTTAAAGTAACTATACATAACTGCTGCACAAACTATTTGGGATTCCCTAATACATCGGACTTTTACAAGGACTTGGCCCAAAAAATACCTTTAAGAAAAGCTGAAACATTTTCCCATCAAATTTCTTTCATCATAAATGCCTTCTCATTTGCTAAGAGTATTTTGTTTCTCAGTCTTTGATAGAGGTGCCTAAAGGAATCTGTGGAAAAAAAGGGAAGACTAGATGCAATATCATCAGAACTTCATTAACAAGTCTTGCCATGAGCTTTAGTTAATAGATAGGTAACAGTCATAATTTATGAATGCTTACTGAAATTTTGATTATACCATTCATAAATTAATTAAATATTTTTTAATATTGCCACACAACACAGACAAAGGCAAAACAGGTAGATTATTAGCAAAAAACACAGTACTGTTGTGCCCTATACAAATGCAAGATGGTGAAAAAGTAACATCAACACATACTCATTTTAAAAGCACTCTTTCTAAGTGGGACATTGTTAGGCAAATAGACTTAGGGATTTAATTATAACTTGTTTGGTGGCAAAGGCAATGTAAGAATCCAAACCAACTCTCCCATCCAATGCACGCAGCATGGGCAACAAACAGGAGGAGCTGG
>VYZW01043374.1:0-21773 GCA_013401315.1 Balaeniceps rex | reverse complement strand
CAAATCACATCCATAGATGAGCCATAATTTTCAGGACATTTAATGACTATTGAGTTTTCATTTTTAGTTCTTGTTCATAATGAGGTTTTCACAGGCAAGTAATCTTACATTGTTTTGTCTTTTCAATATTTTATTCTAGTCTTTTATTTTAATAGACATGCCTTTTGCAAGAAAAAAACTATAAAATGATGCTCTTCTCTCCCCATCTCTCCCCCATATTTAAAGCCTGGTAAAACATGTGGTCTTGTTTTTTATTGTCATGATTTTTCAGACTTTTTTCCAGATTTTTGTCAGAAGGCTTTTTTCATGTTAACAGGATGTAAGGTTAAAATATATTTTAAAAGGAGAGAGTTTTAAAACTGGTTTATAATAGCCTTATGCATGCATAGATGTCAGAGCAAAATTGACATGAGCAGGAGACAAAAAAGAAACTACAGAATTCTAGCTGATGTTTATGGCATCAAGCAAGGATGACATGTCCCCTTAAATGCTATTGAACACCCCAAAAAAGGCCAAGGGACATGGTTTTGCCTTTACTGTATGCTTCTTAGGTTTACTGCAATAGGAAATGATAAATACAAAAAGTAAATATTTTTTTTCCTCACGGAATTTTATTTTCTTTCCTTCATTTTAATCAGAAATTTAAACCCTTAAATCTCATTACACCTCCCCCAAAATGTCAGTACCTAGTAAATGTGCCTAATACCACTAATAAATTTAATCCGTGTATTAAAAACCACAATATTCTGTGTGCTAGATCTTTGTGACTTTTGTAACAATATCTCTGCAAAATGCTTTCTGTCTCAGACAAAATCTTTCACATAAGAATTTTATAAGCCCTGCTATACTAACACTATTGTTAGTTAAAATAATTCTCATTTCAATGTTCTTCAGCTGTAACGGTTAAAAGAATATGTTACAAGAATGCCTATATCTTGCATAGTGCAAGTAGTTAATATAATTTGCTATTAGAAATATTCTAACTTTGACACTAGGGATAGGAAAAGACTTCCAAAGGTGAGAGGCTACTGTATTGTTAATAATTTTATGAGGAAGACGTTCAAATTTTATCATTAAGAATTGAATTGTAATGCACCTGAATTGTTAGATGAAAACTTTAGACATAGAAAGTGAATTCAACAAATAACCTGTGACTGCCTAAATGACACAAAGATCAGTGTAGAAGATAGAGTTTAAAAAAGTAATTTTCCATTATTAGGAGGCATTAGGTAATATTATGTAAATGTAAACAACATTGATGCTTTTAAAAAGGTTAGATTGAAAAAAAACCCCAAGATCTAACATTTTCTTGTGCTGGTTTACTATTTAAAATACACATAAAACATCAAACACAATAAAACATAAGATATTGTCCAAATCCACAGATATCAAAGTTAGTGCTCATCACAGAAGCTAGATTTTTTGCATTGCCTGTGTCTATGTAAAATACACCTAACACTTTAAAACCACCTTAGTGTTTAGCAATTTTATTGGGGGGAAAAAAGTCTTGCTTTTTTAGTTTCCTGAGAAAAACTTGGAGTGCTTTTCTTAATATTTTTACATCATTACTGCATGTTTTGATAGTAACATTTTTAAAATCTTTGTAGCTCAATGTTAAATATACTCTGTTCACAGTCAGGCATCAAAGCAAATCTAGCCCAATCCTGTTTCCACTAAAGTCAGCAAGAACAGTAAAGGTACAAAGAGTTAAAAGCTGCACAGATGTACATTGGATGAAAGAAAATGAATCAGCCCTCTCACAAATTTTAAACTCAGCTCAGTTTTTAAAACACATACTTCCACAAGTTAGAATTAAAAGAAATGTATATGGATATAAATTACTTGGAATTTTCTCAGTGAATAACTGAAATGTTATTTTGCACAAATGTTTTTTGTAATTGTATATACATATGGGAAATCCATAACATTAAATAAATGTCAAATTCACACTTCCACCTGTGTGTGGTGGCCTGATGTTAATACACTTGCAGGTAGTATAAAATTAAATGATTCTGAGAGACTCTCACTGTTCTGTTAAGCTAATACATTATTTTGCTTCCTTGTTAATAAAGAGAACTTTAGAAAATTACAAACTCCAAGAACAGGCCTAATATCAGATAACTTAAATGGTATCTATCTACTGGTATAGTCACAAGAAGAGCTAGTGAACTATGATTATCATAGATTTTAAAAGTCCTCATCCAANAGGATCATAATAGGAGAAACACAAGTTTAAATAATGGATGAGTATGAAAAAATTTGGCAACAGGTAAAACTGTTGAAAATGAAGAATTTCAAGTCTTGTAGAGGAATAAATGAGAGAGACATGATTCAAGTGTGGTTATGAAAAATCGTTTATTAATCTCAATAACGTAGGGAGTGAGAATCCAGTTATGTCTAGCAATGGATGTAACATTACTTAGTATGGCTGTAGCAATTATCTTTTCTGAGTTAGAAGACTCAAGTTCTATAGTTTTATGACTTTTATTATCCAAATGTTACACAAAATAAGGATTTTTTAAAAGAAAAATAAAAAAAATCCAAGACATTTTCAAGTTACATTTACTTCTTCAAATTCCCTATTCAATTGTTTTAACTTTTTACAATATACCTTCCTTGAGTATAAAGACTTTGGTTACAGAGTCACTGTGTTAATACATCTGAAATTTTCACCAAAAAATAGAAATAAGACCAATAGTTTTTCTTCAGATTTTGTGGTGTCTCATGATGAGAAACTATGGCATGTAACAGAGCAATAGGACATGAGTGTACCACATTTCTAGAGGAAAATATCACTAATTAGGTGGTGGAACCTGAGACCGTAGACCCTGCAAATTTTGTCAATGCTGTTTATTGAAATTTTATCTTCAGCTATGGATGGGTTGCTGTTGGACATGATCAGTTAGATGTACAGGAGGGTAAAAAAACCAACTTAATATTAGTCTTTTCATCAGATACTTTTTTATTTCTTAATTTCCAAAACATTTCTTATTCTTTTGCTTGATGTATTAAAAAAATCCTTCAAAACAAGTGAAGATTAAGGTCTACTCCCATCTTCTATCTACCAAAATAAAAAAATACTTATTTCTTTGTTACCTCTTACTTCCATTTAGGCTGCGTAAACCCTTCCTAACTACTGAAAAATGTATGGTAAATATACATAAACTTGTATAAGGTAAATATACATCATATATCACTCNAAAATGAAGCCTCTTAGAGCTTAGTATACCAAAACCCCATGGTTGTGGCTTATATTCTGAAATGAACTGGTGTGTGAGAGGATTAAGTGCTGTATTTACTTCTACTCTCCAAATAATCTTCCAGTGGTGACTCAGCCAAAGAAGCACCAGGACAATGCAAAGTCCTGCTTGTAAAGATGAGGCCATATGCCACTCATTCAGAATATTATGCTATTGATAGGAAGATCTATAGGGCCCAGTTCCAAAATCTGAAGAAAACTTTTCAGAAGAATTTGAATGATTTTTAATTTTAGTTTAAAATCATTGTCTTGCCGCAGTATTTGTATAGAAACTTTGATACCCTCATCATTACAGTTTTGAGAGGCACAAGGAAGAAGACATATCTATGCACTACAATGTAACATATATTGCAGTTATTTACCATATATTTTATTAAGAAGTTCCATTTCAAACTTTATCTGGTTCATAAAATTCACATATTTTTTAAGGGGACATTAGCACTACTACCCAGATATGATTAATTGTACGTTTTAGAGGGAATTGCAGAGAGACAGCATAAGGGTTACAAATGTTGAAAAAGATAATTCAGAATTGCATCTTTTTTCAGGGGAAAAATAAAATGACCAGAGAAATACTGATTTTTTACGAATCAGTGAAAAAAAAGGATCTCAGCAATGAAATCAACAGCTTTTGTATGTTTAATCAGTGGTGATAGAAAAGCAAAGCCAGCATTAATAAAAGATAGATAAACTAGTCTGGACATAGTAAAATTCAATCAAAACTTAAGTTTAAAACAGCCTTTGAACTAAACTTGAAAACTTCCTTTGTTGGTAAAAGTGTGCTTGAAGTTCTTGTTATTGCTCTGTTCTACACACTCCTCCATAATTCCTGTCCTTTTTTCCCCTAGGGGTCAAAATACTTACTTAAATACCACAAAAAAGTCTTTTTTGCTTAAAAGAAAGGCTGTTGAGAACTGTGCATGGAAGTATGATCTTCCAAATAGATTTAAACTTGTTGCATAAGTTTTTGAAGTATATTTCCTTATTTAATCATTAAATAGTGCTTCATAATTAAACATAAAAGCATAAAAAATAATCTCATCCTGACACAATACTGATAAAAGTTTCAATTTAAGAACAATATGGAGAAAGAGAGTGATACTCAGAAACTGTATTGCACTTGATTACATCTTTTTCAAAACCAAAAATAGTTCTATTAAAGAAAAGTATATGCTTTTCTCTTTTCTCTGTCAAAGTTTCACCTTGACAAAACCAAACTTTTTTGCATATTCCAATTCTCAGCTCCACTTTATCAGATTTCTTATCTAAAACATTCTTTGAGTTATTATTGCTACATAAACATCACTTATGTAGAATTATTTCATCCAAAATCATCACAAGAATTGAGAAGAAAAAAATCATGGATAAAGTTGTGATAATAGAGCCTTAAGTTTAAAGTCCTGCTTGTCTGTTATCTAGAATTCTCTTCAGTTGTAAGTTATCTACCCTACTTCATTTGCCAATTTGGTTAGCGTATGATTTTCTCACCCTAATACAGGCAATACTGAAGACTGATTAAGCTAGTTAATTTCACAAGAGTTTGGAATTTCTCTAGGATACTGCCCAAAAAGGACTGTAGGTCTTACCAAAGCAGCCATCTGGGGACAAAACCTTCCTACTCCTTTTCTTCTGTAGCCTTTCCTTTTCCACCTCTTTCCTGGTGGTCAGCTGCATGCTGCACAAATGTCTTCCTCACATACGCATAGATACTTTTCAAGTGGTTTTCACAGCACATGTTCTCAGTTGAGATCTCCAAGAAATTTTGCCTGAAAAATGAAACCAACTCACTTGGGACTTCTGTCATTTTCAGAAAAAAACAGGAAAAACAATTTTCATTAGGAGATCATGGGGTTTTGTCATTGCAAAAAATTTTCAAGGCCGATGTTTTGGTTTTGGGGTCTGCAATCCCAGTGGAAGGAACTATGAAGATCAAAACGTAAAAGTGTATTGTCACAACAGATTTATGTTAGATATATATTGTGCGCAACACACAAAATGAAATAGATGAGATTTTGGTTACAAGAGTAGAAGCAATATTAATGAAAGAATGATTTGAATGTGCATTGCAAATTGGGGTTTTTTTGCTCATGTTTTCTGTCAGTAAATTGACTAAATTGATCACCCTCAGAGAACTTTCTTGGGTTCCATAATGATATTATTTCCAATGAAAGAATCCTTTTTAATGTCTTTGATCCAGAGTCTACAAAAGACAATAGAAGTCTCAGTGCCACAACACTTTCCATAGAGGAGAAAGTGACATACTGCATATATGCTTTCTCAAATGGTGAAGTCTGTCTTTGATATTTTCCATAAGACAGTACAAGCAAGGATAAAAATATGTTCTTTGCAGTTATTTAATTGTGGGTTTATAGAACATTTTCTTTTGTACTGACAGAACTCTCTCTTTGCTGTTTCTTTAATACTTCTTCAAGATTTTCAGATAAATTAGATAATTACAGAACAGACCGAGCAAATCAGTATGGCATTTTTCATGTCATAATATGATGTTAGTCATTTCCCCTAGACATATGATGATTCTCATTAATTTAGTCTCTTTTGAATTGTAGCTAACCAAACATTAATCAGTGCAGATTTTTAATAATTACAAAAATTAATCTTCCAAGCGAACACTTTGTAAATGCTTCATTCAGAAAAAAGTTCTGACTTCTATTTCACCCTGCAGAAAATATTCTTACCACTTTGGTGAATATGCAGTATGTTTTATGTTGACATTAGATGAACAATGTTCAGTTTATATAAACATTGTTATGAGTTGCACTAGATTTTCCCATCCGTGAGCAGATAATCATGCTCTAGTGACATTAGGATGTGTTAGAAATAAGGACACCAATGTGGTAGGTATCAGGATACAGTATTTTGAAGGTGTGAACTGTCATTTCTGCCTATTATAAACCATTTAATATCATGTCTTTGGTATATGCACACAGGGAAATTATTACAAAATAAGGACAGATAAGACTATGTAGCATTAAATAAATTTTAAAGAAAATTTAAAGTATATATCACTTTTTTTTTAGCTGCGCTAAGACTGCAGTAGCTTTGTAACAAAACTCACCAAGGTCAGTGACTATCCAACTCTAATGCCTGCAACTAGGGAAAAAACCCCAAAAGCTCAGATTTTCAAATGCAGTTAGGCACTTAATGTTCTTCCAAACAGTAGCTAACTCTTGGATAATGTTGTGAATTAGGGTATATTCTCCTAACATTCTTCTTACACTGATGTTACCTCATCTAAGTTAACTGTATTTTTCACACTCACTAGCTGTTGCTCTGCTACGTGTAGACACTGGGACAAATGCAAATGTTCCTGGTGACCTACTGTTAGGATCTGATTTGGATGAGAGGAAGGCCCCCTTGCTTTCTAACCGAACTCAGACGAATCTGGGAGGCTAGGGGCAGCTAGACCAACCTCTCATTTCAAGTTCAATCCCTTCGAGCGAGATTAAGACACAAATGAGGTCAGATGTTATGAGTCCACCCGTTTATTAATCACTCGCGAACAAAGAGGAACAGCGACAGGAAAGAAAGGAAGGAAGGAAAGGTGGAAGATAAAACAAGAGTGCGGAATAGGAGAGCACAACTAGTCACCACCATGGATCCACGGCGTTCCGGGAGTCCTTGCTTCTGGGGTCTTTGGTGGTGGGGGATCGCCCACGGAGTCTGGGGTGATGGTCTTTTATAGGCTGCGTGCCCAAGGCAACAACTCCACACTTGCGCAGAACTCCTTTTTGCACCGTGCTTGCCCAGGGCGACGGCGCGTACCCTGCATCTTGGAGTTCTCCCCCCCTATGTCTGGGGTCTCATGTGCCATCCACGCGTACATGCCCACCGCCGGCTGCTTGCACCGAGCAGGATGTGGTTGTCATTGTTCTTGTGGTTGCGCAGACTGGCGCACAGTTTCTTAGAAGATTCCGTTAACTTCATGTGGGCAAACTTTGAGACAAATGTTTAACTATTTTGTCCCTCACACCTACCTTAAATTTAAATGACTAGCCAGGGTCACAGTTGATCAATACCTCGTTCTTTGGATCCTCTCTTCAAAAAACCCAAAGGAACTAATGACTGTTACGACTACTTTTGTGCAATCAAAAACATGTTGATTAAATGAGATACTTCTCATCTCTTGTCACATTGTCTTTGGAGCTTTATATTTTCTTTAAAACTTCCCTTTTATTCTGTTATACATTTAACCAAATGCAGCTAAAATAACAAAACAGACCTGATTAATTTATCGTTGCCACACAAGAACTGGAAATAGCCTCTAGGCAATGCATTTTTGCTCTCTCTTATGGGTAATAAAGGATTCATACACTAATGTATTGATTTAACCTCACACATGTCATTGAGTAACCTTTCTTACAGTATGCAAAACCCCTTTTCTAAGACACCATAGAGTATCGTTTCAAGGTGCTACACAAGAGTTTTAGCCACGACTCCTATAAAGATCAGTCAGAGTTCTGTAAATATCCACGCAAACTTTTAAAATCATGTGTTTATTTGATCAGTTACTGCAAAAGCTTCATAGCTGAGATAGCATTTCAAAGAAATAAGTTTTTGACTTCATTTGATTTAAACATGGTCTAATTTATTGATTTATTGAAATTGATTTACTGGAAAACTGATCTAGAAAAATACTATTACTCCAAAATAGTAAGTTGGAGTGTTGAATGATAAGTTCTAGTTTGCCTTTATTACTTCCTTCAACAAGGAACATTTTTGTTTGCAATATTTGTCATGATTGAATAACAGATTATAATGATATAATCAAAGCCTGTCTTCATTTCTCCAGATGTTCTTTCCTTTTAGGTGATACCCTTAAACAAGGAAGAGCCCAAGATACCATTCTGAGATGCTGTGACTATTCATGTTTTAAAAAAGCAAATATTAGAAAGAAGATTTTCTCAGACTGAAACCATAGTATAGCTTCCTGCATATGTGGTTCCTTGTTTGACCCTTTTTTCAATATTAACATTTTGCAACCATGAAAAGTAGCCATTTACTTTGAAATGAAGAAATAATTCTCTGTACTATATCTACTAGACAATCTTCCGATTCCCTCTAACATTATGCTAATTTTGTTCTTGTGAAATCTCATTTATTTAGATCTTTACCCATAGCCAGATGTTACCTAGACACTAAGACAAATGTTCCTATAGAATCACAGTTAAGACTACCAAATTTATTAATATCGGTCATTTAGCTTTAGGTATTTCAAAATGGTATATCAGAGCATCTCTTTTCCTCTATAATGCACTTAGAAACTTTGGCTTTTAATTATAGATACTCATTCCTATATTCTGTGTCTGAGTTTAGATTATCTGGAAGTTTACAGTTTACCACCAAAATGTCCAGGAATATAAACTGTCAGGAGATCCTAGAAGCCTAGACAGAGATCAGGGAAAGAAAAGAAAAAAATACTAATTGATTTTCATTTTCAAAAAAATATTTCCCTCTGCCTGTAGAATCCAAAGTTAATTTGAAAGTGTTGGGGGAAGGGCACCCTCTTTCTCAGATTTTCTTTGGGAAAAAGCAATCTGAAATGTCAGAGAGATAGCTAACATACTAAAAAACCCAGAATTCTTCCAAAACAAGGGACATGACACAAGAACGTGCTCATAGAAAAAGAACAATTACCAATAAGCAAAAATTGATGTAGATTTTTACAAGATCTCCAGTCTCTCCCTTGGTAAAGAAAAGCCCTATTAACTTTGACACTTAAATCAGCATATCTTGCAAATGCTGGAGTAGTGTTTGTAGCTTCAGTACTGGACAGGATTACATCTATGTCTATTATGTTAACAAGCAGTGAAACGTGAGGCTGAAAGCAGATTTATCTTTTGTGAATGTGCAAGGAGGAAAAAGAAGTTATTTTAATCCCTTCTGCCAGCCATAACCATGTAAGAGAACTACATTAACAACTACAGAAACAAATAGAACTGACTGAGAAAAACAGAGAATCTCAGGTTCTCTGAGCCAGGGTTCAGCACCTGAAGTCAGGGGAGCTCTGCAGCAATGCAGAGGTCTGCCATCAAGCCCTAAATTGCCTGTTGGAACCTAACGATAGCAATACCTATCTGAGCAATGTGTATGGATCATTCAACACAACTATAAGGTGAAAGCGTAATGCATTTTGCTGTGTAATTGTTCCCAAAGAGATCATCAGGGAGGCAGAAATGAAGAAGTTGGGTGAAGAATGTACAGGAGGAGAATCGTGACTTTGTTATATCATGTTAGAATTTTTTTTCTTCCTCCTTTTTTATTTTATTTTTTTTTATTCTCAGGTTATCAGCATGCAAACAAGTTATACTTCTTGAAGTATATATAGACTATAATCTTGAAGGTGGATACAAATTGTTTCTGGCTTGGGTTTTGTTGTTTTTTTCCCACAGAATATCACAAAGCAAAAACCATCCTTTTTTTCTTTTTTTTTTAACTTTTACATAGCTACAGCACAGGTAAATAAGTGGGTCTATCTAGTCAAAAGTATTCAAAAGTTTATTTTGGAAACAGTTTTATTTGATAAATATTCTCATTAAGTCCTCTGAAAATATAGCTCCAACTTGCTTTACGTATAAAAAATTTTTTTTCACTCATTTCATCCACTGTTAGAGTTGAAGAGAAAGGTATGTAGGAATAAAGTGTCCTATCTAATGACCACGGTTGCTATGCTTCCTGTTAGTTGATGTGCAGTGCGTATAATCCTTACAAACATCAGTATCCACAACTTTTTTTTTCCCAGAATTTTAAACCATATTTTAAAATTTTACTCAATGCCCTTGCTTGACACAGAAATAATAGTTTTCACCTTTTAAATCACTTTACCATCTTTGTAGTAGCATATAATTATTAGAACAGAATCTATTAAGGAATAACTTTCCAAAACAGTTGCCAGCCTACAGCAGGTGGAAAAGCAGTAAATGCAGTATTCTAGCAGCTTTTTTATGTTTGCTGATCTGTGAAATATAAAATAGTATCCAGGGGAAGAAAAGTAATGCCAAGAATTTCTAACTTGTTTGCATGACAAACAGCCAATGGTCTGTAAGACTGGTCTACAGACTTTCCTGCAACAAAAAAACTAAACAATATCAGCAAAGCAAAATACCTCTTGTTTCTGTACATCAGGGCTTATATAACAGACTGAAATTAGTTTGTAGGTCACATTAGCAGTGTGCCACTATATTAAGAAGGGTCTCACGGGAGCACAGTTTTACTGAAGATAAACCATTAAGGAGGTTGCTGCCTCAGCACTTTCTACTTCAGATGAGATATCCTTCACGTGATGATACCTAAGAAAATGATAGGACAGAGACTGACTTCCAGCAAAGATTGTCAATACTGAACTGTGTGGCTGATAAGAGACACTAAAAATGCAGTCAGAGTTTTCTCTGTTCTGTCGGGAGATTTTGTCTGATTAAATACAAGAAGGATGCACCTTCAAAATATGTTTAGTACTTTGTAATGTTGACAAATAAATGAAAGAATGGACTATGTAAAGTCTTATCCTTAACTCATCTAAAATCATAGAGTTATGAGAAATCCTTTCCTTTACCATATTCTGAACTGCTGCTTACACCTTGATCCTGAAATGACCATAGTAACTGAGTGGTTCCCTTTGCCACACAGGATGGTTTTAAATCTCTTTGATGCCACTGGAGCTAAATAGCGCAGAGTACATTTAATATATGGGAGAGGATGCAGGAGAGGATATGAAAATCAACCTGAATTAATTAAGCCTAAGTTCAGGAGATAAAAAGTTGTTAGGACAGAATTGGATTGCCCCTCGCCCCAGGTAACTCAGTTTGAGGGAATTATGTAATTTGTGGTTGTGGTAATTCCCTGCCTCAGGCTATAGTAGAGTATGCTTGAAAAATGCCTGTTAGCCTAAGCTATTTTCTTCCATTCAACCACAGCAGAAATCACCTCTGCCTTATTTTGTAAAGAAATTAGGTGCTGGTGAAGGGAGTGTTTTAAACTTACTCCTTCAGTCTTCTTTCTTGCAAAATAGTTTTGGTTATTTATAAAACTTGAATACATCAAGGTGTTCATTGACAACTAACAGCTTTCTTGTGTCTGCACAAAGAGTTACAGTGCAGTTGCTCTGTTGGGGTTGATGGAAGTTCAGTCAAATACATGTGTTTGAAAGCAGAGGAGAGCGTTCCAGACTTTAAATGTGAAAAACAGCAGAACATGTACAGTTTAGCCCAGAGTATAAGAAATGGAATAATTTCCCTCCTGTCCCCACTTGCTTGACAATGTGCAGATGTAAACTACATCAAAACTGGGGGAGAAAAAGGTTGGGGGGAGGGTGGAATTAATGAGCATCCATAATACTCCTAGATAAATGGACACTCACATTTTATGTTTTTATTTTTAAAGAGAGGAAACTGGCATTTTTTTAAAGTAGAGCTGAGAGAGCAAACTTGTTTAAAAAAATCAATAATAAAAAAGTTCATTTGAGTTGGCCCAGGCTTGCAAATCTTGAATGAAATGGATTGAAATAAATGGAAACTTTTAAGTAAAGGGGAACAAATTAGTCCTCTATCAGCAACACTAGTAAAACAGTAAATCATATGAAAACAGTTAAGAAGCCAGAATGGCTCAGTGGTGATTGGTCATCTGTGAGGGTTGGGATTATGCTGGAGAGGGGAATGAAATAAGGATTTTAAGTGAAAGGTTTTTGGAAAGAAGAGGATTGCAGACACCACCAAAAGGAAGCTCCTTTCCAAAGAAAATTCACGTTTTCAGGCAAAGCTGCTATTCTTCATGGCAATAATATTTCCACCCTCATTAATGGAAACCTGTAGTATTTATAGCCAATCCTTGTGTTGGCTTATGGGGATACAGCTCTGTCATAGCCCACCTCTGTGCATGCATTGCTCCCAGTGGTTATTCTTTTCCACTATAAAATCCCAAGGGAATTTTGATCTCTCTGAGTCTTCAGGCTTGCAGGAGAAGATTCTCCTCTATATTATGTCTCTTAATCCTTTCTTAACCTTCCTTTTCTCTTCAGCAAATGACAAAATCAATTGCATCTTTCTTTATTTCCCCCATCTAATAAAGCAAAAGACTCTTCAGAGCTGATTAATGGAAGTGTTTAATGGTGGTCATTCGTCTGATCTTGTTTATAGCATCTAGTGCTACAAGGCAGAAAGTAAGCTATGCAAAACCTGTCAAGGACTCATCCAAGAGAGTTGTCAGTGTATGTGGGCTAGTTGAATCTGTTTAGTGCGCAGCTGAGTCTAACTTCAGAACCAGACTCCTCAGTAAAAATTAGCTGTGGATTATTGACAAAATTCTACCCATGCTGCTTCTGGGCTAGAGAGAGGAGTAGTATCAGATAAGGTAGGCTGCCTGACAATCAATCCTACATAACCAGGCTGCCAGCTGTAGTTCAGCCACCTATGTTTCCATGAGAGTGAATGCAGCCTGAATTTAGATTGCATTTTTCCTTGTACTTATGCTGGAAAACATCAAGGCCCCTTTTAAAGGGCCCTAGAGTCATGTGATATGCAAGGTATAACTGAGTTGGAAAAGAAGCCTAGGCAGACTAAGCACAGATGACTGCATGCTTGATGACACGTGATGGGGTAATAAACCCAGTTTTTCCCCTCACATGTGTCCCAAAGGAACCAATGGATGATACTACAAGCAAGAAACAGTTAAAAGTAAACATTTGATTTGTCCTCTACAGGGATATGATGGAAGATTTGATGCCAGAAAAACATACCTTTCTCATTTCTTCTTTGTCAGAGTACAACAGAAAGTTTGGAACTCCTGCTCTTATTTTGCCTCTTCTTTCACTTCCCACCATGATTCCTGTTACCTTCTTAGAAACCTTTGTTCATTCCTGATTGCTCCATAGATTCCAGTGTCTTCTCATTTGATAGCAGCTTTCCCAGAGACTGATAGACTGTTTTTCTGCAATCAAGTCTGCCTCATCCACTGCTTTTGGATCTCTTCTTCTACATCAAGATTCCCTTGTCTTTAAACCTTCTTATTGTAAAAATTTTATTCCTTCACCCACCTTGATCCCTATACATATTTCCAGTAGTCAAATTCCCAGCTCCATATTTAATTCAGATGTATTTATCTTTTTATTGTCTTCAGTTGTATTTCTTAATTTCTTCCACTATCACTCTATCAGCTGAAGAATGACTTCTTCCTGCTCTCTAGTTACAGCAGCTTGCAGACATATGGTTTTTACCCCACTAGAAGTTGTGTAGTATTGCTCGCTCAGATTACAAACACTCCTAAAGTGTTGGAGAAGGAAGTCTTTAGTAATGATTTAAATATTGAAAGGACTAATGGACTAATTTTAACAAAGGATAGAAAAGCCTGGTCACAGCAGAGTGACTGGTTCACAGGTAGACATTAATGATGACTAGTTGCAATCAAGAACACCCCTTTAGTGTTGAAATTCTAGATTTTATTACAAGAGGAAATGTAACTCTTTATGAGGACTACATTTTCCCATTATACATTGTAAAAACCTGATTCTCACATTTCCACTTGCAAAGCTCAACCAGATAAGTTCTAGCTTATAACTAACATCACAGTAAAAAGAATCCAGTAGTGTATTCTAACTTTCATGCCTCCATGTGCTCTATGTGTTATGTGTCATTGTGTCAAAAGGTAATAAAGTTTACAATAGCAAAGCAGTAGTGCCTATTCCATTTGTCTCTGAATGGTTATACATGGAAAAGGTTTTTGTATTTTGGTCATCATAAATTTAATTTTTTAATCTGAAATCAAGCTTTCTCATTAAGGCATGAGGAGTAAATTTCACAGGTATTCATTTTTGCTAGATTTTTTTTTTGACATGCCCCCAGATAGTTTTGGATGATAAATCAGAGATTTTTTTTTTAGTAGGCAATGGTTGTTGAAGTAAATTATTAGCATTTGTAATTGTAAATTGTGTTGAAATGAAATTTTACAAGACTGACCTTAGAGCAGTTATTATAGACTGTAGGAAACATTGTCTAACTTAAAATGAAAACCGCATTTTAACCCTGTTTCATTTCCTTCACTTGAAGTCAATTTCCTATGCATTCAATTCTTCCATGACAGCAGCTCTGGGTATGCTTCTGCCACAAGTGTATCACTTCTTCATGTGCCGCTAATGTCCCAAATGCATGCCAGCAGTGGAAAACAAGTTCAAGACAGTTCTACAGTAATTTGCGACTGCACAAATATTTTGCATACCAATAAGCACATTTAGATATAAAACTCTGTGGTATACTTCGATTTTTTGCTAGTGTGATTTCAAAGACCAGTATCTCATATTGTTTATTCCATTTTGCAGTTACTCCATCATCATTTTTTTAATTCCCACAACTTTCACTATTGAATTTTATTATTATTATTTTTAGAGCTTATGTTGCCGTATCAAGTACACGGCACAGCAAGGTCTGATCCCACAGCCCAGTACTGTCTCCTTGAAAGACCTTATTTGCCTATAGTGAATTGTCTTTTACCTAGAAAGGGGTTTTGCTGGAGATAAGAAAGACAAAACAATAAATATAGTAATTTTTGCACAATTTTTTATCAGAAGGGACAACAGCAATTATATTTAACACCTCCTCCTTGTCGTATGCAGGGATTACTGAAGGCCTGAGCTTTAGAAAGATGACTTGAAGGAGGGCAAGTTGATGAATACAGTTAATAAGGATATTTAGGTGGATTTTCATCTCATCTAGAAAGACCCAATTTTGAGAGAAATGCTTGTTAGAGGAGTAGAGCTAAGTAAATGGGAATTAATTACAAAAAAGATTTTGGAACAAAAGCATGGAACAGAGGTTTCTTTTTGAACAGCTTTCCTCATCTATCACATGCTATTTGGTCTTCATGTAAGCCTTTGTCTCTTCTAACTGTTCTTTCATTTCTGTGTAGAAAGATTATGTTCAGAAATTATACAGCTAGACATTTAAGCTCATTTGATTTTTTAAAAAATATTATTCTTAAAAATTGTTAATGACTGCTCACATTATTCAGGTATTTTTTGTATTATAAGTGTGTGCCCCGGTTTCAGCTGGGTTAGAGTTACTTTTCTTCCTAGTAGCTGGCATAGTGCTGTGTTTTGGATTTAGTAGGAGAAGAATGCTGATAACACACTGATGTTTTAGTTGTTGCCAAGTAGTGCTTACCCTAGTCAAGGACTTTCTTTTTCAGCTTCCCATGCTCTCTGCCAGGTGCACAAGAAGTTGGGAGGGGGCACAGCCCAAGACAGTTGATCCAAATTGACTAAAGGGCTATTCCATACCATATGATGTCATGCTCAGTATATAAACTGGGGGGAGTTGGCCGGGGGGCAGCGATCGTTGCTCGGGGACTGGCTGAGCATCGGTCGGCGGTTGCATCACTTGTTTTTTCCTGGGTTTTTTTTTTCTTTCTCTCTCATTCTCCTTTTCATTGCAATTTTATTACTATCATTATTATTATTTTATTTCAATTATTAAACTGTTTTTATCTCAACCTGCAAGTTTTCTTTTGCTCTTACAATTCTCTCCCCTATCCCACCGGGGGGGCGGGAGGGTGAGCGAGCAGCTGTGTGGTGCTTGGTTGCCGACTGGGGCTAAACCACAACAGTGTGAAATGTACAGTTTTTGTTAAACCTGCTTGCAAACTACTTTGCTGTCAAACTGAGGATGGAAGAGTTTTTGGATGCAAACCTATGCCTGGAATCATTTCTTTCCTTCTGATTTCCATATGAGCAAATACTTTCTTGTTGATTTTAAAGCATAATGATGATTCACAGCAGGGTGTTCCAGAAGCACAAAGGATCATGACTTTCATGTTGTAATCTCATCTTCAAATGATAACTTCTCAGAAACTTTGGGTTATGGTCATTGATCCTGCCTCACAAAGCAGTATTTTTCTGTTCCTACTATGCTAGAGGTCCATAGGAAACGGAGCATACATTGCAAAATCCCAGCGGCTGTTCAGATTTATCCTTAAGGATTATAAACCCTCTGGAATAGCATTTCTACAATCATTAGATAAACAAAAGATATAGAAAATAACTAGTAGACATTACTCATAAAATCATGAATGTCAAAGATCCTGAGGAGTCTCAACTACCATTACAATCAGGGATGCTTGAGTGCTACAATGACAGAAGCAAAAGGAAAATACTAAGTAGGTAAAATGCAGTTTTCAGTATCTCTTGGGATGAGGTCTACCTTTTTCCTAGCCTGTTATTAAAATGATTAGCATTGAAAGTTGCAGTACTTCAAGAAAAACGTTCAGTAATGTCTCCGAAATGCAGAAAGAAGGGAAAATAACTAACAGTCATGCTCTGTCCTCTGTTTTTGAACAAAATTCTATATAAATGTTTCATGTACATTTTGTTTTGATGCTCTAGTAGGTACTTATGGTGATTCACCACAGAAATGGGTAATTATAGGATTCTTTATCTTCGTTAGAAATTTTTTGAATTTTAGTTAACAGCTTTGTCAGATATAAAGAAATTATTTGCGTTAAGTGCGGTTTAGTGTTTGGTTTTAAGTTACATTTATACTTTTAGACTTCTAACAGACTGAAATAGGAGAGAATAGAACATAAACATACAAAATCATTTCTAAAATTAATTTTATTATATAGAGTTATTAAGGATAATAGTTACCAAACCCTGGCCTTGGAACTAAGCTCACAGATTATATCTTAACAGTACAGTAGGAGAATTGCGTGCAATTCTGTTCCATAATCAGAAATGTAATTTAAAAGGGATTAAGACTGGTGTGACATACACCCAATGCAAGGAAAGCAAGGAAAAGCAGGCCAAAAGAAAGCTTTTAACTATTAACTTAAAACCCATAGAGCAAGTTTCCACTAATAGAGAGTGCCTCAGCATATTCACATATTCACCATCAGGCAATAAAACATACTACATGTAATATATGAATCTTTAGTAAGAACTGCCTTCCACTCACATAGTAAGGTGTTACTAAAAACCTGATCTCAACTTTAATTAAAGAAGCATTTCTACAGCTGACTATAATTAAGAGTGGAATATAAAGTTCCTTTTCCTCCTAAAACATATTTTTAGGGACTAACTCTGACAGTGCTTTAGGGAGCATACATTTCAATTTTTAATCTTGTAGTTATAATTCATCATCATAGACAAGAACCAAAGTATTTCCAACGAAACCAAAACGATGGCTTTCAACCTTATTTTTCTTCAGAAAATGCATAGATTAGGTGTGGAATATACTTCAAGATATTCATTCACCCTGCTTCAAGACAGGGTTATCAAGACACACAACATTTGTGACAAGCAATACCATTTCTGTAATTGCCATTACAAAAAATTTTGTCTTGTGTTTCCTATAGAAACATTTTGCTAATGTTTGACCTCAGTTTTTCTCAACCCAGGAGATTTGTTATTTTTTGTCATAATCATAGTGAATTCTCAGCTATGAGGAATGAGATTATTCATGAGGTAAGAAGTCATATAACTAATGACAAACTAACAGTAATTAAATGAAAAGAATTAGTTTAGGCTGCATCTGAAGCTATAAACAAAGGGATTATTGTGTGAAATAGATACCCTCTGAATTATCTAAGTCTCAAATCTGAAAATAGGCTCCCATTCAGGCAGAATGTCATAGGGTTTGTTTTGGCTCCAGCACAGATTTGAGATGTACCCTCTAGTTTGCTGCTAGGAAGAAAGACTACATGGAAATGAAGTTCCACACTGTTTATAGTGATGAGGTTGATACCTATTTTTTTAAAAAAAATTGAGGATCAAGTTACTTAGATTTTCCAGACCTAGCTGATACTGTGAAATTCTATGTTTTTCAACACTCTGAAATACACCTATATTCAGGACACGTTAGAAGTTTTAAGATTAGATAAAATTAATCTGATTAGAGATGTTTAGTGTGTTCCTTTTACCTTCTCTTCAATTGTTATTTTTTGCTACATATTAACCACCTATATTAGCCAAAGTGGTTTTAGCATTTTCTTAACATTTTAAGTGACTGACATGCTGTGATAATACATCACAGCCTTTGAATAGTATACTTGATTTCAAGTTTTTAGGAATAAACACAAATAGTGATTATAAATGATAAAGCCACCATATGACACCATGTTTATCTGCAACAGCAAAACTATATTTTATGCAAGTATGTTATTGTGGTTTGGCCTTAGACCTAGTTAAGCAATTGGTAAATGTGTCTCTTGGAACAAGTTCTTGGCCTTGAATGCAGATTACTTAGTTCACAAAATTAAGATTTCCTGCTGGGAAATTGGGTAGTTTCAAACATGCTTTGCCACCTTAATGGTTATTGCCAGATTCAACTTACACAGAGGAGAAGCAAAAGCTTCCATTATTCAATGCGCTGTATATAATATAGGGGAAGCAGTAAGCCTTGGAAGACCATATGCACCTGTAGAAATAGTAAATTTAAGCAAACCAGAGGGTCAAATTTAGATGAACAGGAGATAAACAATGCTGGTGAATGCTTTACATTTTAGGAAGTAGAACCTTAGTTTTAGTAAAATTAATATTAAAGATTGCTATAATTTTAATTATTACCCCTGGATACTGCCATCAGATATAAATGTATGGTTGTGTGAATTCCAGAATAGGACCCAAAACTTTGATAGTGCCTCTGATATTCCTCTGTGTCTTTTGGCAAATTATTTATCCATCCAAAAAATCTCTTTCCATGTGCCATGAGGTTTGAGGCAATTTATCCTCTAAAATTTTCTAGCACTTAAAAAGAATAAAGTATAACATAAATGTTGGATTATAAAGGCCTTCAAAAATACAGTCCTTTAAAGGAGATGTTCTGAGATTCTCAATGTTTAGCAAATTTTATACTTTAGCAAATTTTATAGATGGGTACTCAGAAGCAATGTAAAAATTGCTTCAGAACGTTTGGTTATCTGTAAATATTTATTATTTCTGTTGCACATTTTGCAGTATAGTTGTCAAACTTTCATGCAGTGGGAAGGGCATGGATTTCTACTGCATAAAATGTGTGCCTGTCCAAATGCATTTAAGAATGTTCTAATAGTTTGAATCTGTTAAAATCAGTTTTTCTTTCCCTGTGCTACATCAGTTATACCGATATGAAAACTTTTATTCACCACCATAATTGCTGATGGTATAAAAAATAGCTTCCTAAAAAGTGTACAATGGAGTATTTTGTTTCAGCATCTGTTAAACGTCAGTGCAGAATTTCAAGGGTACAGGATTGTGCAATCTTTCCTCGCAGAAGACATCAGTCATGAAAAAGTGAGACAGAATTAGAGTTAGCCTTTCTTGGCTTACATTGCATCTAATTCAGGCATGCATGACCCATTGCCATCATTGTTGTACTTATGCCAGCTGGTTCTGATTATTAAGAAAAGCAGCATTGCGTGCTGAACATATAACAATAAACTATTGTCATATGAATAGAACACTTTTGCTTCTAAGGGATATAAATATACACATAATAAAAATAAGGTGACTCCAACTTCACATCTCAAAGAGAACAAATAATAGCTCATCAGGTATACTACAAATGGAACCTGGATAGGGAAGGTACCCTTACCAGCTTCAAAGTGGTTTTCTTCACTTTTTTTGGAGGGGGGCATGGGAGGGCTAAAAGTTTTACATTTCTTACTTCTCTCAAGTAAGCTAATTCCAAGAGCAGATACTTTTGAATAGTTAAAGGGAATTTTTTGTCACATTATATGTTCTCACCCTGTCCTGACGTCAGATAGGCTGAGTTATATTTAATGCTTGGGCAAAATAGTCAGAATCTTTAATAAATAGGATTTCCCATCTCCTCCTCACTGACTTTAAACCAGACACCATGAAAAACCTGGACTCCTATCAAATAATAAACTCTTTTAATATCTCCATCAGGGAATAATAAAATCAAGTATGTATAAAAACATACCCTTTAGCATATGAAAGCATAGAAGCATGTGAACTTATACAGTAACCAGTAAATACCTCATTTTGAGTACATTCACATATTGACACAACAATGTATGCCAGATAAAACTCTCATGAAGCTTGGAACTCAATAAGACAGTGTAATAAAATCTGGGATACAACTTCCGGAAGTGCGGTCAAAATCATCATGTTCTACTAGGAATTGCTGTGGAAGGGTAAAATCCCTAGAAAAGATATCTACATATCTAGGGAAATAGTTGAAGTAAGAAGAAACCCTATTTGGCATATGCCTAAGTCTTATGGGTTTCATAGTGACTTTATCCATCTAAGACATAGGTCTGGATGTAAGTTTTTTGAACCTGAAAAAAATGTGGCAAAAATACAAAGATTTTGTGGTACGCTGAAAGAACTTTAACAATCCATTTTGCAAAGCGCATGTTCAGTTTCTCATATTTCTGTAGTATTTTTGGCCACACAGAATTCTGGGCTATTTTTATCAAATTCATAACTGAAACACAGGTTTAGTAAACATAGCATTTCAGAAAAGAAAAAAAAATCTAATGATCATTAATGTGATATTCATAATTTAAGTCAACATTACTGTAAAAACTGCAAAGGGATTCAGTATTTGCTCGTAATTCTGATAACACTTATTTCCACATATTGAACTAACCCTATAACTTTATAGCCAAGATGAACACAGCATAAGCCAGAGGAAGAAGTGAATCAAGGGAGCTTAAAGCTCATTTGTGTATTCCCATGATTGTGCGATGTTCCCCTGGCTGACCATTTCATCCTGAATCAGGAGGTCTGTATGATCAGAGAAGCAGCAGATTGATGGTTCCTCTCTAACCTTTGAGTCTAGGCAAGAGTCCCAGAGCTCAGGAATCAAGCTTAAGTCCCTTAATCTGGGCTTCACTTGACTCCTAAGGATCCTGTTGATTATTCTGACTTTATCAGATTTCCATGGCCAGGAGGAACCATCGTAACGATCTTGTTGGCCCTGAAGTAAAATTCAGGCCACATAGTTTCATACACTGATTCCTATAACAACCCTAGGATTTTATGTTTGAACTAGAGCACTTCAAAGGCAGTAGTGTTGATTGAAACTCAAAGTGATATAGACTCAAAGACAGAAGAGGAATCAAAGACTGAAAGATAGGGAAATATAATACAACCCTTGGTAATCTGTCCCAGTAGATGATTACACCGGTTTCCTATCTGCAGTGTTTAAGACAGAAGAACGTGGCTGTTTCCCCACAGTGATTTGGATCTCCATGATAACAGCGTGTTACCGGTAACAGCACTCAGGACCATTTCATCCGCAAATAATTAACTTCCAGAATATGCTGCTCAGACTAGCGGGTAGATGCTTCTCAGGCATCAAGTACGCTCGTCAGACTTATCAGGTAGAGAATTTTAAAGTAAGCGTGTCACTAAGTGTCTCATATCATAGGGGAAATAGGCAAGAAGGAGCCATAGACACTTGTAGACAGCATTTTGCTCAGCTCACCACACAGCACCCTGACCATGGCTGTGCCCTAATGTCACTCCAGGGACAAGTCCTGCTGCTCAGCCTCTTCCTGATAGAAACCTCTG
>VYZW01043373.1:39236-58530 GCA_013401315.1 Balaeniceps rex | reverse complement strand
CCAACCCAAAGCATTCTATGATTCTATGATTCTAATATAATAGAACTACTTAAGACTTTCTGCTTACCTATAGTAAGTGAAAAAATTTTTCATCCTTGATAGTGGAAAACACACATTTTTACAATCATCTTTGGGCTTGTACAGAACAGCAACATATATATAATGAATTCTTGTTCACAAAGATATTATACACCAAGGTCTAGATTTATACAGAGATTTTACAATCTGCATCTCATTCAAATTTCCTTTGGAATTTGGATAAATATGCCTAAAATACCAATATTTCAAAGTGTTTCCATGAAGCATGACTTTCCTCAGAATGTGAAGAAATTATTCAAGAGGTATTTTTAAATCTTTCATGTGTAACTGATGTACCAAACAAAGGCGAGGTCGAAACTCTCCTGTCTATCTGATCAGATAGAAGAGCTTTTCCCATTTCATGTCATGAAATGGATACAAGAGTCTTTTCTGCCAGGGGAAGAATACTGTTTTGCAGAATCATTTCTTCATACCTTTTCTCCTGAGGACTTATGTTTTAAAATATTAATTTGGAAGACTTCTCTGAATCCTATTTAAAGTTTATTTCTACACTTGAGGTGACAATACGGTTTTAGTAGGCTGGAAAGGCCTCTAAGGTGAGCACTGCTTGGTTGACCACATCTGGTGCCTTAAAAGAGTGATGACAGTTTTGTGAGCTGAGAGTGAAAGCACTGGATCCTTCTTAAAGGATTCTTTACTTCTTCCTGACCTTAAAAGCTCCCAATTCTTGAAGTGACAAACACCCTAAAGGTGGAGCTAAGATGGCAGGCTGGCTTCCAGGTACTATTTCTTTCTCCTGCTCTGTGCTGAGAGACATCTTACACTTCCTGATATGTACGACAGGTTTTTCTGTATTTCCATTTCCATGACTTTCAATATGCTGCAAATGTATCTCCTGAAAAAAAGTCACTAATGCTCAAAACCAGTTCATGTCAATACATCTAAAAAGTCTCCTGAATTCAACGAAGTTATTTGACTTAACTAGTGACTGCATTTTAAAGTATTCTGTTTGGTATTTTATCATTGGGAACAGACATGTCCTCATCTATGAACATGAGAGACTGGACCAGGAGAAAAAAGAGGTCTGTATGTACACACAGGTATACACTCACTCAACCCTGACCACTGCAGACCTTTGGAGGAGACCTGCAAGTATGGGAGATGGTTGAGCTACAGCAGCAGGGCTGAGAACAGCTGAAGGGGACGCAGGCTTCCAGGCTACCCCGGCTAGAAAATGGAATGGTCTTATCCATCCATGCTATAAATTAAAGACGTTAGGATTCCCAAGTGAGCCAGCTGATGCCAGAGAGCACAAGCCAAAATGTCTACAAGCTGAGGTTTAATGCTGAGATAAAGTGAAGGAGCTTTGAACTTTTTGTGTTTTGTTAAAAATCTTCCTTCTTAATACTGCTCTTGGCTTTCTTGGGCTACTCCTAAGGTTGAACATAAAAGTCTATAACGAAAAGATGTGGGAAATCAGTGGGTCTTCATAGCTTCATGCAGTTAAGAAACAGCCATCAACATGTAGGTCCCAGTTTGAACTTTACCAGGAATTTTACCTGTTGCCTGTCCCTAGTAAAGCCAGAGGTTATTTGCCAGGAAACTTCATATTGCGATTCACCGCTAACTAATACAGCTCTGTGTGTCTGAAGCAGTTGTACGCATGCAGCAGATATGTGCAGATACATGCCTGAAGTTTCAAAGTTTAGAGACATGGAAAATTGGGGTAGATCTTCTCAGGCCAGTATAGTTGTACTAAATTAAAGCATGGTGAGAAACGAAATAGAAGTGTTTATCTGAAAGGAACAAATAAGAGACTAAAAAAGGACAGAGAGTAGAGAGGAGGAAATCTGATGGGAAGCAGGAAAATAAAAGCAGTGACAAAATGAAAAAAAAATAAGGCAACATGGAGCAAATAAAACACTGAGAAAAGAAGAAATATGATCAAATAAATGTAGTGTGATAAGAAGGGAGAGGAAGTTACAAAGAAAATAGTCATGGAACAGGCTCATGAAACAACAACAAAGCAGTACCAAGACATAAATAGGAAAAAGAAATAGGAAACACAAGCGCAATGGAAGCTTAGGAAGTAGGCGGTTTTATTCATTTTAGAAAGACTTCAGCATGGCCAATATGCTAAACTATAACAACACAAAACAGTATCACATACACTGTATTTTTGTATGTATTTTAGCTTAAATATATTTAGATTTGATTTTGGGGGCCTCATCTAAATTATACTACTTATGAAGCTCAAAACCAGTGCCACTTCAGGAACTTCCTCAACTCTTTGCAACAGTCCAGCACCAGATTAAAATTTTTAACTTTTGCTGACTTTCTTTCAACAATATTTCCACCAAAGAATCTTATCTAAATGTTTCTCAGGCTAAAATTAGATCCAACAGCTCTGTTCTAGTTTCTTACCACAAGCAAGTTACATTATCCCTTAAATTCTATTTCACTCTAGTAAGCAAGAAATTGTAACGTACAACAATCTGCATCACAGTGAATATATTAAATGCTCCTGATTTTTTACAACCCCACATAGCAATCGACATTTATACTGTTTTGCAGGTTTTTTATCCTATAGGGTTTTGTAGATCGAACAATACATCTATGTTCAAGCTACAGGAAATTTAAGGCGACCTAATTTAATCCTCTCTTAACATCATCAGATAACAGTATCTCTACCAAGATAATTTGGAAAATGAAGGATAGTCTTGCGGTGAAGGACAGAGCAAGCGTTTATGAAATCCATTTCCACTTCTGTCTCATGTGACCTTGACTCAAATGTCATCCAGCTTCAGGTTTCCTTAATTTCTCTGTGGTAGCAGGAAGTTAGTATTTGTAAGGACAGGAGACTTCTGAACAAAGATGCTAATGTGCTAATTTAACGCTATAGGTCTGGTTTATTTTTTGTTTTTACTCATAACTACCTGCAGGTGAGCAATCAAGTTTCAGATATGAATACAGAAAAACACGGAGAAGAAAGGCAGAGTTAAGATTGTGCAGCAACTGTAACAAGTGAAAGAGGCCTACTATACATTTATCTTAAATGTTTGGTCTTCAAATACAAGTGGTACAAAGCATTCATTCTTCTAGCCTGTTTAAATTCTTTTGTTGGCAGAACACAATCTTCAATTCACAAGACAGTCACCTATGGATAAACTGGGTTACATCTCGTTTGAATGAACACCATTTGGCTGCAGTTAAATATTTCCTTTTGCTCATACAATGCCAATCACATATGGTAAATCAAAATTGAAAGTAAAATGGGTTTTAAGCCCTAGAAAAACTATATGATGATGGCTTTGCCACAGTAAGTATTTACATTTAGCATTAAATATACAGAACAAATGTATTTTCAAGGAAAAGACATCTCTGAACAGCTCTGTCATATATGCTACATACATACAGAGATTTATATATAACTATACACGCAGGGTACGGATATATACATATGCATGTGCTGCACAAGTTAACAGAAGTTACAGGCTACACTAGTATAAAAGATAAAGTTATAAGTAATTTTCATACCAGAGACAACACATATATAGTGTAAGAATAAACACAGTAACTGCTATGAAAGCAAAATTATGGTGAAGGAATATAAGGTCTTGGCTGACTACTGTAGTTTATAATAACTGCAGAACAGTAAGTTATTTGGTTGTTATTCAAAGAAATTTACTTCTTTTCCCCCTCAAAAAAACCCAGGTGATCAGTGTTTTATCTACAAATTAAAGTAAGCTACAATTCCAAGAATGACCATGTTTGCTGGCAGTGACTATTACAGTAGTCACTGAGTAGTCTTTGTATTCAAGTTGACAGACTGGGAACTATTAAACAAATGAATTCTTCCCTGAATGGAGTCTCACATCGCTCCTAGTTAGCCAGGATGCAGTGACAGGAGAACTCACAGAGCCAACTGGCTACAAAGTTGTCCCCAAGCTAAGATGACACCCTAAAGCCAGGAACACTGTTAAGTATTATTGAGGAATACCAGGTAAGCAGATTTCCACGGAGCTGGCATCAGTCATGGCTCACAAGCTCAGACACACTGATTGCATGCAGCCAGGCACATGTACTGTACCTCCCTCCACATCCCACAGAGCCCCCTCACACCCCGTGTCAGGTACACTGCACGTTCACCATCCCAGCACGCAGAGGGTTAGTCCTACTCACATGATCTCATGCACCTCTGTTCCTTTACTTTCATTCCATTTTCCTATTGTCTTTTCTATGCTGCTTTTTCTTACCATTTTTTACCCAGTATAATTTTCCCATAGTATTAACGCACAAGCAATACTGCTTTTTGCTGAAAAGTCATTGCTGCTAGGTATTGAGAAAAATGCTGAAAATGCTTGAGAGGTTTGGTATCCCTCCATCATTTCTGCACTAACTCAGAACCTGGGAAGTGACACTATCAATCTTGTCAGCAGGTCAGCACATCTAACTGCCACTTATCTCATGCTTTTTAAACTTATCAAATATTAATGTTGAACTTATTGAGGTTTTCTACCAATAATAAAAAACCAAAACAGGTCAGAGTTTATATTAGTAATTTTTGCATTCACCATTTCAAAATCTTTAACAAAACAAATATGTTAGTGTTTGATTTAAATGGAATCAAGAAACAACTACAGTGCAAATACTGACTATAGTAATGCTCTTGCATAATACTGTTAATTGCACCAATTTAATAATTTTGAAGCCCATCCTCTGTGGGGTTTTGCCTAACATGGTTTATGGGCAACTTTTGTCCATCTGTTCTTCCATTGCCGTCGTTGCAATATTTTCTCCTTTTCTTCATCCTCAATATGAAACTTTGCTTCCCTGCTTTTCCCTTTATTTCTTTATTCCTACTTTTTCTGGGTCTTCCTCTCAATGTAAAATCATCTCATGTCAGTGTAGGGTCCATCTATATTATCAATTTCCTGCCACCTTATGCCCAGATACCATCAAACTGTGCACCCTCTCCATTTTCAAATGAAGAAGTGTGATTTCACTTACCTTGCGATATGGAGTGTATATTGTTTTGTCCCCTCCTCCAGTGCACACATTAAAGGTTTTTCACTTTGACTGGCGCAATGTGAGAAAGATTCTCTTATCTCTTTCAAGAAAATAGCTAAATTCTGGGAGAGGCTTACGTCTGTATCTTCCACAAAGCTGAAGTATTTACTTTTACTTATATTCACTTTACACATAGACACAATGAAACAAGTTGACTTGGCTATTAAAGTGAAACTAAGAATTGGCATTTCTATTATAAACTGATCCTTTTAATAGTTTAGAATTAGGTTGGGTTTCTGTTGTTTTCAGTGCAAATAATTCTTTCTGAAAAAGTTCCTTGGAAAATATCCTCTACTCCCTTTCCTTGACATGTGTATACATACAAGCATGATCAGCATCACCAAAAATGCCCACTTTTTTTGCTTCCAAATTTATGATACACAAATATGTGTACAGATTAACAACTTTACACAACATGCATTGCTATGCTGAAAAGTATTAAAAATTCAAAATTGGAAATAGAAAGAAGGCTTCCCAAAAGTAATTCAATCTAGCTCCTCGCAGGTTTTGAAATGTACTTAATTATCAAAGCAAATCCTGATGGATGTTGATGTTACTGTGAATACAGTTATCGACTATGTTTCAGAGAGCTCTTTTTCTAGACAAATACAACAGTCCTTCCCAGTTCCAGAACAGGCTTGAGAAGAGAGGAAAAAAAGAGGTTGTAGGATTCTTCTTGTATATTATACTACCCTGGAATCCCACCTAAGAAACCAGAGCTGACTCACATTTTCTTGGTATCCAAGAAAATAGAATATTTCTCCTTGATTCTCCCTATTAAAAACAAAGGCATGTACCCAGGTTTCTTCCTCATTACAAAACAGGGGATCTGTGGAATGAATTGACTGAACAGAGCAGGCCAACATCCAGTGCTACTCACCATGTCACAAGAAAGCTTCCTAGTGCAACTCCCAGCCTGTCAGGAAAGGGAGTTTTATTAGCAGTTCTATTGAAGTCAACAGGTTTTCGTCTTTGGGAAGCTATAAGAATATCAGCTGGCAAATTCCCCCTTCCCTCCAAACTGCTATGGAAATTCAGGTCATACGATTGGATGGGATCAGCTGCAATAGCAAGCAACGTCTCAATACACAGCTAGTTCAGGAAGATCTACAGAACATCAGTTTATCCACACAATTACCCATCCAAACACTGGAGAATCCTATATCAAACTGAAGGCCTGTAGTAAAGGATTAAAAAAGAATCAGACAAAATCAAGCATTACCAATTTCCTATCTCTTTACATAGGAACTCGTTCGATAAAACTTTAGAGGACAATAATCAGTGGGCCATACCCCACAATACAGAAAAGGGCTAAAAAAAAAAAAAAATGAGACCCAGCAGTCTTTTCCAATTTTCTGTTCGCTATGTCACCTTCCTTACATATTTCTGCTGTTTGTTCAGCTGAGCAACGCATGATTTTCCAGCATCTCCCAATTTGGGCAAGTTGATTACTCTGCACAAATACAGACACGGCCTCCACATCTCACAGCTTCACTGCCGTGCTTGGTAACATGAAAAAGCTGCCTAACTTTAGAAAGATCACAAGGGCATGGAGTTTCCCAGTTTACATGGAATCTTCTTGAAAAGCCAAGCAAGTGGAAGGTTTTCCTGTGAGCAACTCGAGCAACATCCTAGTCACAACATTTTTTCGATAGCTGAATTGTGGTCCTTAAATGCCTCCTCTATGAAGGATCTGAATTCCCTCCCAGCACTAAAAACATGCTTAGTCTTTGAATGAAGGGATAGACCTCTACTCAGAACAGCATGTTCTCTCTTCCCCTGGAAATCTGGCAGATGTAGCAGCAGATTGTCCTAAGACATGGGGAGGAGAGAAAACGACAAACCTACATTACTGTGCAGTCTTTCCTCCTTCAAGAGGCACCACTGCCTTCTAGATGGTATTTAGCTGGACCTGGCTTTGTTTAAAGTCTAAAAGAGAATGATAATAGGCATACTTCTTGACCCTAAGGCTTTGTCACGTTTTAAAGCAAAGGGGAGGAAGAGAGGAACTCTTCTCCCTTGTTTAAGCTGGCTAAGGCAAAGTCAGTGGAGACAGCAGAGACAACAATAGTATGCATCATACCGTGTATCTTCTTTGGGTCGTAATTTTGGCAATTCCCAATCAAGTTCAGGCTGCCTATTTGGAAGGGTGAGATGCATCTTGTAAAACCTTTCACTTGAAGGTCACTAAAAAGATGCAGTCCATTACATAAGGAATCATGCATTTTTGCTGCAGCAGCTGATTTACCTCTTCAAAAGCACCAGTGCCACATTAATTGAAGGCTCTTGTTGAGGGTATTATCCAGATTCAAGAACAGTGGACGGAGAGAAATAGCTATACCCTGGGACCAGACACTTTTCCAAAACTGGGGCAGAGCAACATGACCTAGAACCTTGAAAAACAACAGATTTACTACAAGCTGGAGGAGCTCCTCTTTGTTTCTAAGATCTATGTAAATTAGAAAAGCTATAGTGCAATTACAAAGCTAATCAAGGGCTTTGGACTTAACAACAGCATTAGGGCATGCAATCAAATAGTGAAATGGAATGAAAGATAGAAAATGCAGATTATTAGAAAACTAACAGTTATTGTCAAATTTCAGAACACAAAAGCCATAGCAAGGAGTCAGGAAAATTGCAACAGAAACCTTGGTGAGAAGTTTTAAAGTTAAAAGCATTTAGTTTTGCACTTAGTGTGCCAGCATCCACTGTTTGCCATAGTACCCATACTTTTTGTTTTCATGTTAGAGAATGAAAGATGGTTGGAAATTTCAGACCACTTTCTGAATATTTCTAGTTGAACTCACAAACATGTTTGTATTTAAGATTTAGATCCTACTGAAGCGTGATAGTTTCTTACATTGTACTCACTTTGTTATGAGTCTGTACAACTGAAAGAAATAACAGGTCAAGTAAAATATGCAATAATACTTAAACCAGATGTTGATGTAAATTCCAGTGGAAAGAAAATATTTGTTTCGATGTATGTGCTTTCTTAGAGCTTATTTTTCTTATATTGTGCAACTACTGTATGTAAAAGCAGAGACTATTAAGAATGAATTTGTTTAAAAAACAGTAAGAAGTGGTTCTGTGAAAGCCTGTCAAAGAACTGAATGTCCTGACTTAAAAATCTGTGCTGTTTGATAGGACACAAAAAATCACTAACTATGTGAGGGAGAGAAGGGGAGACTATCTGACCTTTTATCTCACTCTCAATATGAATTTCACGGTATTGATGCAGTCCAAATTACATAAACTGTTGAGCCAATTCTGTACTATTTCAACAGGAAAAGAACACTCTTCAACCTTTGAAATATTATATATCAAAACATTAATTGGGCTCAGTGCTTCAAAATCAAATAGAAAAAATTGTTAGCTGCTTTTAAAGCTTTTAATTTCAGCTCTTACATTTATCTTCCTACTGATACAATGTGATCAAGAAGCTATTGTGCACAGGAGAAATGCATCCTGTAGTCGCAGGGCTGAAACAAACTGCTATTTTATAAGGTTAGAGATCAGGAGTATGATTTCTATTCCAGGTTAACAAACTTACATGATTTTCTGTTGGAAATTTTCAGTGGCTGAATCTGCACTTCTGGTCTTCTTAGTGCAAATCTCCTATAAAATGGGAGGTGGTAGGGGAAAGACACAAACTCCTCAGTTTTCACTGCAAGTTTGGGATTAATAAACACTTAACATCCTGAGACTATTGCAAAATATCCAGAAGATTTTATAAGAAATTACCTTAAAACAATGCAATCTATTCACAATCTAAAAAATTAAATACTCAGCCTCAAATTTTTGAAAGCTCTCCAAAACCTGCTGCAGTTCTTACTCCTGCATAGTACATCAGTGTGAATACAGATACTGATGTGCTATTTTCCATATGTTTTTTCTTTCAATCTGGATCAGTGTTATCCTATCAGTTTTTGTCATTATTAGTTCTAACCAGACAAATAAGGAAATCCAAAGTATTTCAGCAACAGGTTTCCAAGTTCAGTTGTCTTGCTGCAAATGCAGGTTTATCATACCCATGTAATCTATGAGCATTACATATGACAAATATGCTAACTTAAAAACTCAGCAAATAAGTGTCTTCTCTTACTACAAAAAATAATGAAACTATGCTTCTCAGTAGCTCACCTCTCCTGGAAATGCTTTGAAGGGATCAAGCCCGCTCTGGGATTGGCATCACCTTCATGTTTGGCCTGCCACCAGGTTGCATCATCCTGGCTCATGATCTGAAGGATATCTCCTTTTCTGAAAGCAAGTCCAGCTTCTTTACAAGGAATCGCTTTATCCTCATTAGGATCATAGTCAAATAGGGCTCTGATAAACATCTGAAATAAAACCATGTTTTATCATTAGAACCAAAATATTAAATGTCATCCAAAGGTATCTCCCTTTTTTGCTTTTACTGTTCAAAACAATTGAACTAAATAATGTAAAGCAATAAACATTTACTGCTGTAGAACATCCTTATGGACGTCTAACATTAGAAGTTCATATGGGAATGTTAAATTCCTTGCTTCTGCAACCACAATCCCAATGTAGTAAAGGCTCTATGATCCAATGCAAATAGGACTTTGCAGGTGAATAGTGTGCCCATATGGGGAATAGAGGAGAAGATACTTTTGAACCAAGGCGCTATCAAGTGTCTTCTACCCAGTATACGATGTGGAAGCAAGCCAGGTCCTCACAGAAGACTGAATATTACCTATGCCAACTTCAGGCCTGTAGAGTTAGGGCTTAAGAGCCATGTTACACCCACTTGTAAATCCAGCACGTGAGTATTGAAGTGTACAGTGCGCTACACATTGTCACGTTAGAAAAACTCAGTCCAGAGGCATAAATCACATTCTTGGTTCTGTCATCCAAGCAAACAATACATATACTCAGCATAACAGTTACTGTAATAGCTTCTGAAATGGTCTTGCCTACCTTGCCTTCCTTCACTGGCATTTCTTCCTTCACACTAGGTATAATTTTAAATGTTATTGCTCCTTGAGACTGAGCCTGGTGAACATTTGAAAAGAAAAATGCACCGAGAATTAAAGCTGTACATTTCAAAGAAAACTTGAAAGTAAAAGAAATTCAAATTAATTTAAAAAATACTCAGATATGATGAATCTATCCTCTCCCAAACATGATCGATGGACTTTGACAGCTTCACCATACCAAACTTCGCATTGCAAAGATTAAAATACCCACTTGAAATGCTCGGTTTTATTTGCTTCACTGGTGGGCAGAGATGGACTGTTGAAAACTGGGACCTGCATGTTTCAGAGGTCCCACTTCTGCACTGAAAACAGGAACAAATGCTACAGCTAAAATGTATGCATATTAGAAGCAACTGCTGGACTCCTGGCACAGTTTGGACATCCCTGGAAAAATCCGACTAACATTTCATTTTTCAAAAAAAACTGATAGAAAAATTCAAACAGGCTTGTGCCATATTTATCATATAAAACTATTGGGGGGGATTTATTCTTTTGGCAACTTTAAGAAACTAGAAAAGAAAAACATTTTTGAATAGACTATGTGTACTAAATGGAAAAAAAGCCCTCCACTATAAATCTTAAAACAAGTTAGCCATCATCAACCACCTCATCCATTCATCTTTCCCTACATCCCACTTAAAGTGTGTCTGGCTGCATTTTACTTATTAAGTACAATATATTCCCACTGCCTCAGTGACATTTTGCTATTGAAGGAAGTGCTAATCAGCTAGAGCCTCTGCTACTATTGCATGCAGCCGACAAGTTTCATAAAACTAGCAGAGTGCAACAGACAGCCAACGATTTAAGCAAAATGGAAACAGGCCTGTCCACTACCAAGTGAGACATACTTCTGCCGGCATGTCTGCGATCCAAGAGCTCACTGTTTGAGAAGCAGCAGCCAAGTTCTTATTTCACCAGCCGTAGGACTGGAATCAATAATTCTGTTACTTTTGAAACAAGCTCTAACTAGCTTTTGATGTTTATATTGTACCTCCAGGAGGTAAACGGGGAAATTGTTCACACCTTTTCTAGTGCTATTGTGTTTCTAGAGATTTTTAAATATTCATTTCTGCAGGAAAATATGTTTCTGTAGGGAACACGAAACCATAAAGCAAGTATGAATATCAGCGGGCTAACATTTGAAATGAATCATCTTGGTTATTGAACCAAAACTGTGAGACAGTCACTCAATTCAGCAGGACAGCAAGGTATTTATGTATACAGAAACGTCTACACGATGAACATAAAGAGCTGTCATGACCTTCATTGGTTTCTTTGCTGTAAAAATATTAAATATTTCTGAAAAAGTCTAAATTACTTAATTTGCAATAGTGCTCCATAAGTGAGTAATTAGGCTGGCTTCAGGGATTGTGTAGTTCAGAGGAGTGCAAACATAATCATATATATGGCTATATACTGCAAATCAATATAAAATATAATCTTAATATAACAGCTATTCTATTCTATCACATACATGTATTATGAATTAATTTTCACATGGAATTAATGCGTTAGTAATGAATACATTTAAAATAGTTTGAACTCAACAGATCATGGTGTGCCTTAAAAACTGTAGATTACACATTGAGGTCTACAAAATTCTGCAACTTATTTATAGCCATATTACTGTCATTAATGCTTTACAAGTAATCTGTAATTGCATATATATGTAAAGTGTGCAGAATCATTCTTTAAGAGAAAGGAAATAGAGGTTTGTAAATGATGGCACTGGAAGAAAAGGCATTATTGTAGAACATACTTTTTTCTAAGAAATACACCAGAAATCGTAAGTCTAATTACTTTTTCTTGACTCCCCTAAATTAATTTTAAAATGTTTGGTATTTACCAAAATGTGTATTATTTCTTCAGGTTTTTTATCATCCACGGGAATCCCATTGACTTCCCTCAGTTCATCACCCACGTGAATAAGACCTACAGAAGGCAAAGAGGAGTTGTTAAATGGTAGCTAGGTATTATAAAAAAAATGCCATTAACATTCAGCTTTTTTCTCCCTTGTTCATCCACTTTAAGCTCTAACTTAAAAGCAGGAATATATGGTGAACAGAACAACAGCTACTGTTCTCACAGGTAAGTTTGAGATGGTTGGTTTACTCACCTCCTTTCCTTCCTCCTGAAAATTAGTACCATCTCTCTATGTCTTTTCCAGACTTTTATGCAGATGTTTGAAAAATCTCTGTGCCAATTCTTTTTCTACTCATACTACTTTCTTATTGCTACACAGCTGCAAGTACTGCAAAGATCACTTAGGCTGTGAGTGCTAATTCGTGGCACAAATGCTTCCTAATTTAACAATATGTATCTAGATTTACTCCATTACCCCATCTAAGTGTGAAACACAGCTGTCCTAGATTCTCTTCAATCAAAAGAGGCCCTGTAGAGTGTAACTCAGGACCTCTTGCTTGAGTTCTTTCAGACTTCAAGCATCCCAAATTAAACAATGGCAGTCAAGGATGTGCTGGTATTTTGAGAATTACCAGCTGAAACTCCAAATGGATGTACTAATATAAAATAATTCAGCCATCCTGAGTTCCTCCATCAGCAGGTTGTAATCTTGGCATATCCTATCATTTCTAAGTGGATGTCTTCAACTGGAAACAAACCATGATACATCTTAAAAAACCCCTGCATCTGCTAACTCAAAGATACCTGCTTGCAAGTGAATTGGGGAAAAAATTCAGCATGAATACTTTCATGAGTATTGAAGTATCACTTTGGAAAGCTGTCCAAACCCCAAATACCTTTGTTTGTGATAGTGATGTATTTCGTGTGTACAAAATGCTTCTATTTTATCTCATCTTCTTCTGAGTTATTGAACTTGAATGGCTAGTGGAAAACAGCAACACCTTACCACTTCTGTCTGCAGCTCCTCCGCGCATTATCCTGGCCACCACAATTGCACCAGTATGTTCATCCCTTTTAATAGTAGCCCCCTTTGAAAAAAAAAAAAGTTATTTGGTTAATCTTACCATAATTTTAATTCACTACACTAAAAAAACATTTCCTATGTAAAACTGCAAAAAGTTGACATTGGATCACTTGGGTCGGGGCAACCCCCAATATCAATACAGGCTGGGAGATGAGGGGATTGAGAGCAGCCCTGCGGAGAAGGACTTGGGGGTACTGGTGGATGAAAAGCTGGACATGAGCCAGCAGTGTGCGCTTGCAGCCCAGAAGGCCAACCGTATCCTGGGCTGCATCAAAAGAAGCGTGGAGGGAGGTGATTCTGCCCCTCTACTCGGCTCTGGTGAGACCCCACCTGGAGTACTGCGTCCAGCTCTGGAGCCCTCAGCACAAGAAGGACATGGACCTGTTGGAGCGAGTCCAGAAGAGGGCCACAAAAATGATCCGAGGGCTGGAGCACCTCTCCTACGAGGACAGGCTGACAGAGTTGGGGTTGTTCAGCCTGGAGAAGAGAAGGCTGCAGGGAGACCTTATTGCGGCCTTTCAGTACTTAAAGGGGGCCTATAGGAAAGATGGGGACAGTCTTTTTAGCAAGGCCTGTGGTGACAGGACAAGGGGTAATGGTTTTAAACTAAAGGAGGGGAGATTTAGGCTAGATATAAGGAAAAAATATTTTACAGTGAGGGTGGTGAAGCACTGGAACAGGTTGCCCAGAGAGGTAGTGGAGGCCCCATCCCTGGAAACCTTTAAGGTCAGGTTGGACGGGGCTCTGAGCAACCTGATCTAGTTGAAGATGTCCCTGCTCACTGCAGGGGGGTTGGACTAGATGACCTCTAAAGGTCCCTTCCAACCCAAAGCATTCTATGATTCTATGATCAATGTGTGAATAAGCCAGAAATGATACTTGCTCATGTAAAGAATATACAAAATATGTTGCTCTGTTACCATCCTATTAAAATCTTTTCCATTCAGAATTGACTCATGCAGTTTGGACAAATGATACAAGAAGTTTACTTTTCAACTTAATGTTAACTGCAGCATACCTTACTTGCATCTGTTGCTAAAACTGTACTAAGCTATTACTAAGAATTGATAAATTGTTTTTCCTGCATTAAAACAGGCCACGTTACATACTATGGGTACAAAAAGTTTATCCGTGTTCATAATAGTTGCCCTTTACGCTCAGAACTGCCTGTGTACCCACTACTCATAGTTTTGCTTTACAACGTTATCAATAAATAAACATGAATTTGAGAAATGCCCCTGCGTGTCAGGGCTCACCTGGAATACCCACAGGACAGAAATGCAGAGGAGGGAAACATTTCCTGAGTTAGTCATGACTGTTTTCATACATTATACAAACACAGTGCAAGGCATTTAGTTAAAATGACATCATGTAGTTAAATTTCCAGTGAACAGCTGTCTAGATGAGAAAAATGCCTTTGTAACTAGAACTGCGAGGGTGCGCTGAAAAGAGGCACAAGGTGATGGGGAAGCAGCAGGCAGCAGCAGTGACAAGTGAGAAGGGAAGGCAAGGGAAGCGGAGGCACAGAGCCGCTGCCTAAGCGCCGGTGCCAGTCCTTCCAGGCAGACAGGAAGGAGTGAGGGGGGAAATGCTGGCCCTGCTCTGGAAGGCAGAATCCACAGAATAACGAGGGGGATTTTACCTAGGTAAGTTGTACTGTACAATCACCTCCAAAAAGTTATTTGAGCCAGTATTTTTAAAAAACAGCACAAAAAAGCACCTGCTCGCCAACAGCTTTTTATCTGCACACGATTACTTCACCATGTCAATGAGTTAGTTACCTGCGACAGCTCTAACTTTGTTAATCAACAGAGATGTTTAGGACTCTGGCAGTTTAAGTCAATTTTCTGAAAATTTCCATATTTTTGATTAGTGAATGAACAGTGTTACTTCACATCTGAGTACAAGACATTGGCTAGAATTTCTTTCCATCAGAGAAATGTTGTGCTTGAAGTAAGGTACAGAAGTACTTTATAAAGTTCCTTGAATAACAAAATTGCTTTTACAGCTAGCTTTCTATATTTGTTTAGATTAAACATGAACATCATGTTTATCACTATTTCAATTTTTAAGTGTTTCATGGATGTGAAGCTGAAATATGTACAAGTAAATAATGGGGGTGACATTTTACTACTTAGCCTTATTCTTATGTTTTGTTTATAATGTAATTATATTGGTACGCATTTGCTTGTATTACAATTTCAAATGAGTCTGAGATTTTCAAAAAGATAAAAATTTAGCTGCAGCTAATCTCACTTTAAAATTGGGAATAGACTGCTTTGCAAAAAGAATTGCATTCCATTAGGAATATTAAACAAAGCACTAACCCCTCTAGGCTATATCTCAACATTAAGTTCTGACCTTGCAGCAACGGCTATTAATTTGAAGTGTATTATTAATACCTGGAAAGCTAGATCCATTTAAAAGTACAAAGCATCTTTTTGATGGATATATTCAGAAAAAAGAAAAAAAGCCGTGTTAGGATGTTAGAGCCGAATATAAATACAGGACATTTCCACTATATTGTCCACATAAAACAGAGGCTCTCCTAATTAATCAGGGAAAAAGCCTTGAACGGAAAGGCTTTACGCCTTTTACCTACAAGTCAACACTATTAAATGCCCCTGAATGCAAAAGGCAAGCAATGACGGACAGCCTTCCACTGTGATCACCCAGCTATGTCCAAAAATGGATTCTTCACCTTGTGTTTAGACAGACCCTAGAAAAAACTTGTGTGCAATCGAAGACCACAGTATTGACCCAGACGGCATCTGGAAGTAATGATAAGGCTCTTGTCCAACTGGAATGGTCACTTCATGCTTTATGCGATTATCACTACCACTGTGCTGGCACAAAATGAATTCCTGGGCAGATCAGCCGATTTGAAAGATGCCCCCATAAAGATAACAGGTAATTTGGAATTACCTGGAATTATCAGCAGGAAATCAAGTTTGAATTCACAGGGAAATTATTTAACCCAAGTTAGCTCACTGTAACTCCTTTATGGCAAACTCAAAGTGAATGGGCAGACCCATGAAAAGCAGTATTTGAGTTTATGTGTTTTGCTGTACCTATAGGACACAAAGAAAAAAGGGTGTTCCTTAAATTCCCCTTCCCTCCCAATTTAGAATACTAAAAAAGAAATCATCAAATACAAGTGGATTGCTTTTTGAAAACGCGAAGAGTTGATTTTCTGAAAAGCAGCTTCTCTTGTACTGCTGCCAGCCCTGCTTAAACTATGAGGTATATATAATCTGGCAAGAATTTCTCCTTATGAGATGTTCAGCTCCAGTGCTTTCAGTTACATGTGCAGTGCAGCTCCTCATTTAGAGCTTTAAAAATGGAAGAAGGTTAGACTGGACCTTGAGAGCTGGAAAATATTTTCAGTGTTGCTAGCCAAAAGTGTAAGTTACCCTAAATGAGACATACACAGATGTAATAGCATAGCTCAGTTTAAAATACTTTTAAAGGGAAAAATAAGGAGTTTGGGAGCCATATGGTGATCAGACTGAGAAAATGTTTAAAGGTATACCATGCAAAAGCACTAAAAATAATACAAGCTCCTTCAGCAAGGCTCTTTCACTATTTTTTGGGTTGGTTTTTTTTTTCATTTTTAATGTAGTAACACTGATTGGTGAGCATCACTCAGGGCTGCATAGATGTGAGCTTTGTTAGTTCATCCATTTATCTGCTGGTTCCAGAATATAAACATTATAAGCCTTTATTTTTAAAGAAAGAAAGACTAGCCTGTAAAATAAATTACTATTAAGAGAGTTTGAAACATCAGTAATATTTTTGCGTACCTTTCTGTTAAACAAAAGCACATGCAGACGTTGAATGCAAATAAGTACTTCAATAAGCCTTATTTTAATTCATCCTCTATTGAAAATGCAAATACAAATATCAGTTAACTATCCTATAGTGAAAAGTTATTTAAAAGTTGATGTCCACATACATGTAAGACTATGCACACTAAAGCTGTCCCTACACCCAAATCAGTCCCACCTATAAAATAGTTGGGTTCATTCACTAATAAGAACTGAGCTATGGGGACCCAGAGTGAGAGGCAAGCAAGAGCAAGAATCTGCATGGGCAGAACATGTAAATGATTCTTTTAAATCACCACGATTCATTTCACCCAAGTTCAGCTATGGAAATCAGGTATCTAGTTCAAGCTAGGTGCCTAGGCTCCTCCTATAGTTAATGAAAAGAAATAGGCACCTCCAGAGAATGAATCATCCTTTCATTAGGGCAGGCATCTTAGATGGCATGGTTCATTCTCTGGAGCTGCCTATTTTTCTCTTGACTATAGACGGCATAGGTTAGTTTTCAAATGGCTAAATTTATGTGAAATGAATCTGTGTGACGAAGAAGCAACCATCTTAACGTGAAAAAGCATCCTATTCAGAATAATTGCATGACAGCTGTAACAAACCTGGAATATCATTTGGGAGCTGGAAATAGTGAGAGGCCAGGAACTGAACTCCTGGTAGTGTAGTTGTACATCTCGGATATCAGGAATGCTAACCAGGAACATGGCAGTGGCTGAAAAAGCCCTGGAGAGGTAGGCTTAAGTAAAAACCTTCCAAGCTATCTGATAAAAAGCCTAATTATAGCCAGGTGAATTTTGGACTATCTCGGGAAAGAGATGTTTCTACTTCACTTTACGTAAAGGTTCAGAGATGTTCTAAATTACTTTGTTCACATAAAACCTCCTAACATAATCTCACCTCGCTTGAGTGAGACACTGCTAGAATGGCATTTGCTAATAGAGCATTTAGAAAAAAAAAACGCAAAACCGTGGAAGGATTAACAAAAAGTTTAAATCATCTCTTCCAAAAAAATAGAGGAAAGTTCAGCACTGACTTCTGAACTGATGAAATCTGGCAAACAGAAGGCCCTCCCACAAACCATGTGTTTCCCTCTCTTTTGAGATGATTACTCCTGGGAACTGAGGCTTCATTAATATGTAATTAACACCGGCTCAAAACACTGGTGAGGTGTTTAACTCAGAGAAAAGCACGAACAAGTACAAGAGGAAATGCGGTGCAGTTTTATATAAAAACAGTCACTAGATATAGAATAGAATCATAGAATAATTTAGGATGGAAAAGACCTTTAAGATCATTGAGTCCAACCGTGAGATCATCGATTCCAACTGTATATTCCAAAAAAGTTAAGAGAGTGCCTAATTTTCTTCACAGAGAGTACCGCTGAAAATCATCCAAAGGAGATATCCAATTCAAGTACTTCCAGGGTGTGCAGCTGATGTAAATCTTACTATTTTGCAGAAAAACAGTCTCCACTGTTTGCATACAAATAGAGAATGAGAATGCATCCGAGGTGAAAGTTCAGAGAGCTCAGTACCTTCAAGTCAAGAAACCAGACAATCTCCATCCCAGAAAAAATATTGTATGGTATCTCCAATCTCAAGTTCAGTAGCAAGAATCCTGATATAACTATGCAAGTGGAAGTCAGACTTTATGACTGGCGAATAGTGAATAGATAAACTGTACTCAGCTAAGAATATCTAGGACTTTAGAACAAGGTCTAAAGGAAAAGCCATTAAAAAGACATGAAAATAAACAGAAAATGAAATTTTAAATAGCTTAGTAAACATAGATCATGGCATATCCCTTCTTTAGTAAAACAACTTCAGGAAGCATAGAGACAGTAGATCTAATATACCTAGCATAAACCTGTCTTTATTTATTCTTCCATGCTATATTCTGGTTAAGACCTTATCTGAATTATTATCCATGTTTCTTCTCACCCCTACCTAAGAAAAAAAATTAATCTGGGGAAGGCAAAGATACAAACGATAGGTTTGTTATGTATTGTGGTGTTGGTGTCATAAGAATAATTGACTATCAATCTGCCACAAAGAATGTTCTACATTAACATTAATAATGTTAAAATGTATTGAAGGTGGGTTATGGAAGAGGAGGAGGACACTATGCACTATTCTTTGAAGTCTTCCTGGGGAACAAGCAACATGCAAAACACAACTCACCATAAACTCTTCTCCAACAAAAATAAAACATCAAGAAAGGCTGGGGATTTGGAGAGACCACAAATAGTCCTTTCCCCTACAGATAACCTACAATCTTTCAAATGTTGGTTGAAGGGCAGCTTTTAGAAGTCATTTATGCCATTCTCCTGCTCAGAGCAGGACTACTGTCAATGACAAACCAGGTCAGCCATTGCCTTATGGAATAGGTTGGAGATTCCACATCTC